>PVHY01009611.1:0-55505 GCA_004024945.1 Uropsilus gracilis
TATCTGTATTTCCATGCAAGACTGATGTATACTTATCTATCTTTCTACTATTCTTGATCAGATTTTGGTATCAACTTATGCCAGTTCCAAAGATTAATTGAGGTGCTGTCTACCTTTTTCAATGGCCCAGAATAGTTGCAGTTACATCATGATTATCTGTTCTATAAAGGTTAGATCCATCTAAGCTGTGTACCCATCTGGTCCTCATGTCCTTTTCAATAGTAGATCTTTCTTCACCTTCACATGCTACCTTTGCTTGTTGGACTATTCAGGTTTTCCACTTTTTTTTAACTAGGTTTGAGAAATTTACATTTTTCAAAAAAGTATTCTTGGAAAATAATTTGCATGCCATAGTCTTTCACTCATTCCTGCTTCTAAAACTCCTGTTTCTTTTATCTATAATCACACTGAGGGAATCTGGTTAGCTCAATTGGTAGAGAGTGAAACTCTTATAGTCAGACTGCCAGGTACTGGTCCATCTTTATCTTACATTATTTTTCAGAGAACCGCTTCCCAAAATTACTTATCCTTCCCAATACTTATATGTCTGTGCTTTCTATTTTGTTGATTGAAGCTTTTATCTTCACTCCTCCTTCTGGTGTCTACTGATTTATTTATAGTTCCTCTACTTTCTTAAAATTAGTAGCAATTTTCTATATTCTTATTCTTTATTCTTCAACGAGGAAAGCCTTTGATATCATACTTTTCCCAAAGAGTAGAATTTTCACTGAGTCCCAAAGGTTTTGATGAGAAGTGTCTTTAAAGTTGCTTTCCAGGTCGTTTGAAATTTCTTTTTATTTTCTTTTAACACCAAGGTTACCTAGGAAATTTGTTTTTAAATCTCAAAGTAAAATTTTTGGCCATTTTTAATTCTTTGTTTTTTTAAAATTTTTGTTCAGAGAATGTATCCTATTAAATCTCTACTTTTTAAGGACACTGTTGCTGGGAAAAGCTGGTGCAGCTATTTTGGAAAGTGGTCTGGAGTTGCCTTTAAAAGTCTAAAAATGGAAATACTATATGATCCAGCAAGTTCATTCTTGGGCATATATTCAAAGAACATAAAGCCATCAACTTCAAAAATGATAAGATATAAAATAAATAAATAAAATTTAAAAATAAGTAAAAAATGATAAGATCTATAATGTTGATTAAAAAGATCATGTACAATTGCTAAGTCTTGGAAACAACCTAAGTGCCCACAAATAAAGGACAGAATTAAGAAGATGTGGTATATTCACAATGGAATATTATTTAGCCGTAAGGAAAGACAAAACGTTGCAATTTCCAGTAAATGTGGAAGAACTTGAAAGGAATTATGTGGTGTCAAGTCAGCCAAAATGACGTAAGCAAATATTAAACGTTCACATAACCAATAATTCAATAATGCAAAATACTTACAAAAGCAATTGTTCACTAAAAATGAAGTGAGGCTTCTGAGGCTAGGGGAGGGGGAAGAATTATTAAATGAATGTAAGGGATGGGGGAAATTAATAAAAAATGCTCTGTTTAAATTTATTAAGGTTCATGTGGTGACTAGTAATAAGACCAACTTAATAGTCCGTAGATATAAGTATTCCATCAGCCATGAAGCAAAGAGCCTCACATTCAATGAGTACACGGTATAAGGTATACACACATATACAACTGTCCATACAGATAAACACTTTTGTTCTAGCATATGCCTGTGTGAATAATTTTTGTTTAGCTAATACATCTTTCCATTCTGAGATAAATGTGTTGAAATCTCCCATAATAATTCTCTCTTGCATAGATTTTCCTTCATGGGAATAGATGGTCTGTGTGTGCGCACCTTTCTATTTCTGGCATTTATTTTTTTTTTCACAAATTGTACAACTTATAAATACACAGCGCCTCTGCAGACCCTGTGATGTACTTTAACCTTAAATTCCATCTTGTTATTAACACCACAAATCTTGCTTCCTAGCAGTTTTTTCCTCTCAATTCATCCCTTCCAGTTTAACCTTATTATACTCATAGTTCCATAGAAACGGGGAGCAGAGCAGACCTTACAAGTTCCCCTGGGAGGCACCGGATCAGTCCAGGGGCAGAGGTAGCAGAGGAAAGAAGAATGGGCAAGAGCTTTGACTGTGGTTTTCATGGAGGAAAATGAGCAGGCTCCGGGGTGGCTGTTTCCAGTCATTTCAGTGGGCTCCAGGCACACTATCCCGAGGTGTCTGATTCCTGGCCTTGGGGTGATTTAGAAAGACGACCTGTGACCAGAGAGTAAGGGCTGGAGAGAGGAGGTGGTCATGGACTGAGTGCTGAAAGAGTTGGTTTGCGTGCCAAGGGCGCTGTTCGCTGTGAGAACTGGCTGGTACTGTCTGTACTGGGATGTTTATTGCAGCACAATTGACAATAGTCAGGATACGGAAACAACCCAAATGGCGCAAAACAGACAAATGGGTGAGAAAGTTGTGGTCTATGTACACCATGGAATATTATTCATCAATCAAAAAAGACAAACCTGTCTTTTGCAGTAACATGGATGGAGTTAACAGGAAACATGTTAGCGGAAATAAACCATATAGAAAAAGAGAAATCCAGGATGGTCTCACTTATATGAGGGACAAAAGAAAAACAAGCAAACATGAGAAAAATTTTAAATTGTCAACAGAACTGAAGTATAAAGCAAGAGAGGAGGAGGAGGAAAAAATCGAGAGAGGGATGGGCACAAGAGATTAAGATGGTTCATGGGGGATAAGGTGGTGGGAGAACCTCAAGGTAAACAGTGATGTAAAATACATATATATATATATGTGTGTGTGTGTGTGTGTGTGTGTACAATGAATTAAAAATAATGAAATTATAGTAAAAAAAGGAAAAAAGGTCTGGAAGTCTCTAAGCATGGAAAATAGAAAAAATAAAAGGTGTGATTAGTACCCTTATTCTACGCTGTGTGTTTGTGCATGTGTACAGGACCAAAAACACAGACTTTGCATTGGACCACGCAAAATCAGGGAATGAACCATGGACAAGCCATAGCCAGTCAACTTATCTTTTAGATAATTAAAAGCTGTCAATTCTTTGGCCAGTTTTAAAAAAAAAAATACTTATTTAGATTCAGTCATATTATTAGAATTCCAGGATAGGAATTCTACTTGGAATAAGAGTAGAAACCTAAAGAATTAATCCATTTCTTACACCTTCCCTTATCTATTTTTTTATTTATTCATTATATTATTTATTTTACATCATTATCTACCCTGGCGTTCTCCCACCACCTTATCACCTGTGAACTATCATCTTAATATTTGTGTCCCTCCCACCCCCAATCCTCCCCACCATCTCATGCCCTATGCTTCAATTTTGCTAGAAATTAGTTTTAAATTTTTCTTGTCTGTTTAATTGTTTGTTTTCTCTTTGTCCTTCTTATAAGTGAGACCACCTAGTATTTCTCTCTTTCTGGCTTATCTCTGCTAGCATGATTCCTTCTAGCTTCATCCATGTTGCCGCGAATGACATAAGTTTGACTTTTTTGATTGATGAATTATATTCCATTGTGTACATAGACCACAGCTTTCTGTGCCATTCATCTATTTGGGGGCATGTGGGTTGCTTCCATATCCCAGCTGTTGTAAATAGCGCTGCGATAAACATTTGGGTATAGGTGTCTACTGAAAATGGAACTCCCATTCAATACAGCAATTCCATTTCTAGGAATCCTCCCAAAGGTTACAAAAACTCTAACCCTCCCCTTAATAATACTTAAATCTCCCCCTCCATTATTTCTACTAGGCTGATTTCTTATTCATTCTTTACTGTTCCTGGGTGTAAGAAAGATTATTTTTTCTTTTGATGGTCCCAGATCTGCTTCATCTACCTTAAGCTATTAAATTCTGAAAGCCTGTTGAAAGCTATTAAATTCTGAAATTCTGAAAGGCTGTACACCTTTAATTTAAAAAAACAAATGCTCAACCCAGCTCCTAATACAGCTGCCAGATCAGATAAAATGTGTATTATAGGGTAATGGAGGCCACCATATATTTGTCACACATATTATACTTTTAAAGATGTTACTTTGGAGATCTGGCTGCCTGTTTCAGAGCTGGGGCAGTCATATCTTCCCTACAAGGCACCTCCTCCCCACAGTCCATCCTTCCTGTGAACCAGGAACACTCTGCAGAGTCAATGGAACCTTTAAGATGGATGGTGATGTATCTAGTTTAATGCTGAATCTCTAGAGCCTAGCCTGGTGCTGGAAAAACCACAGGCACTCATTAAATCTTCAGACTGAATGAAGAGAATTCATGGAAATGAGTACAAATTGCTAATCAGATGCGTTTGTGAATAATTCACTTTTGCTGAATTAATACGACTTAAGGGAAGAAGGCTTGGATTGCTGTTAGATGTGGGGAGAGTCCTCCTGGAAGCTAAGGCTGGGTACTACAATCCTTGATGTTACAATACAGCAATTTATTTGAGCCCTCTCACCCTAGGAGCAAGCGACCAGCAGAGACTGGTGTTGTGTCTCTTCAGAGAATGAATAGACACCACATTCTTTGTGCAAAGTCAAGGTGAACAGAGCACTCCAGCCGTGTTGACTGGCAGTTTATTCAGTTTTGAGAACCCCTAGTCTGGGCTCCTAAGATGTAGGTGTGATAGATATTATTTGTTGAGGACCATTTGAGTGATGGTGATGATGCCGAGAGTGTCATGGAAGATTTTCCCATTTAGAGATTTCTCCCCACTCACTAGAAATGCTTGTCCCTTGTGAAGGCTCCAACAGTGGAAGCTCTTCAATAGCAACAAACTGAGTGACAAGGGAGGAATGCAATGCCACAGCCTCATGGGGAGCTGCCTCTAGAAAAGACTTTTCCTGAAAGTAGCATTGTGTGCTGTAAGCGCATGTGTCAGCTGGCTCTACAAAACAGGGAAAGTGGGAGTTTAGGAATGGGAAGGAGAAAAAGAAAGAAGGATTTTTACCTGTTCTCATAAGGATTTTCTCTTGTGACAGTCTTAGGGTAATTGCCATTCAGACAGAAGAGTCACTGTAAGGGGCGGACACTAAACTGAAAAATCCATTGAGATTAATTTTCTGATTACCAACCCTTTCCATTTATCAAAAATGCTGATGTTTACGAGGAAAGAAATAGGAGTAGAAGGAAAAATATATACATGCGGAGAATTTTGTGGCATGTTTGGAGTAGAGTGAATCTTCTGGGGTAGAGAGGGAGCGGTCGTCATTAGAATAATCTAGAACTTTCTAGCACTTAGTACCTGCTGCAGATCTCAAGTCTTTTATTTGTTATAGTCTTTCTGCATGATGGTTTTCTAAGAAAAGGATAGAGTGGGAAGGACTTCCAAATCTTCAACTGAAGAAAACGTTCTCTCTGGAAGCTGCTTGCAGGCCTCATGTGAGTGGAGCAAGCTGTGGGGATACTGCTCAGAGCACCTGTCACCCTACTCAGGGGACACATGCCCACATCTTTCGCATCCGGCTCTCCAAATGGTCATCCCAGTCTGGCTCAGTGTCATGCACTTTCTGGCCGAGCTTGTGTAGGGAGGCATCTCTGGCTAAACCCTGATGTTGAAATGCTGGGTTGCAGATCACATGAGCACCTAGGCGGCTGGGTCAGAAGTGGTGATGTAAGCAGTCAGGTGTGGTGAAGGAGTGGCCTGACCTGGAAGTCTGGGCACCTCGCTGGATCCACGTTGCAACTGTAAACCATGAGTGTCCATAGCATCCCCCAATGAGGGAGGGGTGCTGTGGAGAGAGTGGAGGGGTGCTCCTTGTTACCCAGTGGCTTTGGAGAAGGTCTGCCTGGACCATGTGGCAGTCACAATTCGGACAACTGAAAATGGACTTCAAGATGCAATGGATGTTGGTTCTCTAGAGGAGCCAGGGGAGGAGCTGGAACCCAAGGACGCTGCTGCTAAGCTGGGAGACAACCCCCCAAAGCCTCATGCCTGACGGGGACATGCCCTGGGAGGAGAGATGAGGCAGGCCTCGGCGAGCCCACCTTCATGATCAGCCGGCTTCTGGGCACGGGCTGCATCTTGCAGATGAATTCCTTTCCCTATTTTCAAACATCAATTAATAAGAAAGCGAAGGCTCCCCAGTCTCAGACGACCTTTCCCGAGGACTCCACAGCTGTGACAGGGAGATGAGATGGTGGGAACATCCTGTTAATAACCAACAGCTGAGTGAAGTGCAAATTGCTTTACACTTGCATTGGCTTAGCCTCCAAGCTCCTGTATGAGGAGACTCTGACAGTAGCTGCAACTAGGAGTGACCTGCAATCCAGCACCTTCCCACTTCCGATCCTGGCAGACTCTACCTGCTCTGAGCAGACAGGCGTGAATTCAGGGAGGCGGTTTCTGATTGCTTGGTATTTATGTGCCATCCCACAGCTGGAGTGGGGGGAGAAAGCAGTTGACGGAGGGCTGCAAGATACCATGAACGGCAAGAACCTTTCTTGTGTCCTCTTAACTTGGAGCATCCACCTATCTGCCCAGCCATTCGAAAAGGGCTGTGGCCAAGGAAAAGGAGCTTGATGAACAAAATGTCAAGAGAAGGAGGACCAAAAAAATCAGCCATTACAGAGATAGTTGACATTCTCTGTGGACATCGCTTCTGTCCTGCTCCCCATTATACAGTCCCAGAAATAATGATCAGTACACGGGATTTGAATTTTATCATTCCTGTGGTATTTGAAACTTTTAGATCACACATATGAGTAAATAATATATTATTTTGCATGGCTTATAATTTTGTAATTATGGTATTGTAATATGTATACCTATTTGTAAATTGTTTTCTTCCCACAAAAAAAATATTAAAAAAAATAAAGAGAAGGAGGAGAAATTTGAAGATTAAGGAAGGGATTTTGGACACTCAGCAGTCACACCAAAGAGGTTTTTCAGGGTTGTCACACAGTTGAAAGCATTAAAGATCATTTTCTTCTCAAATTGTCTTTGAAGTGTTGAGTGTGGGGAAGACCCTTGCTTTAAACCACCGTGATCACGTATGGAGCCACAAGAGATGTCACCTTTTGGCATCAACACTTCATCACATACTTGGGTAATCTTGGCAAGTGAACCTCTTTGACCCTTCAATCTCCTGGTGAAATGAGGTTGTTGAGATGATTACATGGGATAGTAGATGTGACATGTTTGGAATAATATCTGGAGCTTCCTAACCACTCAGTTCCTTACCATCAGTTATTGGCTATAGTTGATGAGCAGGATGTGGTGGATAATAGGAGGTTGGCCCATGAAGTTAGCACTGGTGATATGGGTCACCAGTTTTCAAAATCTTAAAAGACCATAACATTCAGACATCATGAGCCAATAGACTGGGAACCATTTCATGCAATTTTGCCCCTGTATTTGGAAGGCTCTTCTAGGTTGGCATAGCTTAGTTCATGCTTAGAAGCTTCCTTGAATCATTTAAGGCTCCAGCTAGAGAGGTGATGCTAATGAAGAATCTGAATGGGCAGATTTAGAGACCAGTAAGTGATGCAGAGGTGCCCTGGATGAGTAGGAAGCCACTACCCCTGGGGTCATGAACAGACAGAGGTGGCAGTCCCATGGGACCAGTGAGAACTGGAACTTTGCAGGGCAGGCTTTTAGAAGGGGACTCTAGGGAGATCCATGGTCTCTGCCAAAAGTGCAACACAAGGCATGGGGGGGCAGAAAAATACAAGTAAAATTAAAAATTTCGTTTTTCACTCTCACTAGCCACATTTCAGGTATTCGGGACCCTGTCTGGCCACTGGCTACCATTTTGGAGAATTTTCATCACCATGGACAGCTCTGTGTCCAACACTGTCCATGGACAGCACCCATGTTAAGTGAGCGAGGATTCAAGACAGTGAGATGTGAGACATGGACAGGAAATCAGGAAGCCAAGCCACAGAAACCAGATACTTAGCAGGAGGAATAGCTGGGGATAGCAGAGGCTTTCAGACTGGAAGACATATTTGAGAATCTGCCATCACACCCTTCCACTTAGGGCTGGCCCATCCTGTGAGTGGAATTAGTGACCTAGAGAGACTGAGGAGAGCAGCAAAGTCTCTGCCCCTCATCAGGGCACTTGAGACCTCCCAGAGGCCCCTGCAGAGTGATGCTCTTTATCTGTTTCTGAGCCACATGTCCATGTTGCCGCTGCTTCCCATTTGGAGCAGCTCAAACCCTGGGCTAGTAGGGAAAAGACCATCTGGCTCTAGAGGTCCTTTCCTGGGCACCAGAAATACAACCTGCTGGCACAAGGGCCTCTGGCATCTGAGTGCCAGGAGGCTCGAAGTGCAAGGTTTCAGTGCCTCCAGACAGTGTGCCCATAGTGGACACCAGAGAGAATTGTTGCAGGCCTCTCTCCTGGTGGTCACTGGCAGTCCCTGGTTGCCATGGGTCATCAGTACTCAGCACTCGTTCTCTTCCTTCACATTCCAGTGGTATCTCCCTTTGTGTATCTGTAGCCACATTTCCTCTGTTGATAAAATATCAGTCCGATGCTGGGCACAATGGCATGTGCCTTTAATCACAGCCTATGGAGTGAGGCCACGACTAGAAATTACTTGAGTCCATGGGTTCAAGACCTGCCCAGGGCAACATAGCGAGACCTAGTCTCAAAAAATAGTTGGGTGTGGTGGCATGCAATACCTGGGAGGCTGAGGCTGGGGATCGCTTGAGTCTGTAGTACCCTGGGCAATATGAGTCTGCAATTCCCCGGCAACATAGTGAGATCTAGTCTCAAAAAAATGAAACAAAACAAAACAAACAAAAAAAAACAAAACATCAGTCCTATCAGCTCAGGGTCCCTACTCTACTTGACTGTGGCCTAGTTCTAACTTAATAGATGACTCCTGAAATGCCCCTATTTCTGATGAGGTTACTTGCTGAGGTAGTAGAGGTTCAGACCTCAGAACTGGCATTTTGAGGGACATCATTCAGCCCAGGGTCTGGGAGAAGGAGGGTATTTTTCTGAGTCAGACAGACTGAATCGAATCTTGCTTGTCCCACTGCTTCTCTTGCCACTTTGTTTTATCATTACAGCATGAGGATGACACACTTAATAGAATTTTGGTAATGTAATCAATCAGCACTATTTTCTATTTCACCGGGGGGAAAATGCTTCCAATTGAACAGTGTTCTATCACCTGCTATGCCCCATGTTCCAATGTTAAATATGTTAAGTTGTTAGGTAAAGGTCCCTTTTAAAGTGGGTGTTAAGTCTTCATTCTTGAAAAGAACAGGGAAGGTGTTTCTGTGGGAGACAGGTCACTTTGCCTTACTCTTTCCTCCCTTCCTTTGCTGAGCGGAAAAGTAACCATCACCTCAGTTACTCAACTTTTCATCAAATAGGAATTAAATAATCTATGAGGTAGGCTTCTCAGTGATTTCCTCAGGATCTGCTGAGTTCGTTATTCCCACAAAACTTTTCTGATTGTTTCAAATTTATTCCTGTCTTGGCTAAGCAGCTATTGTTCTAGATGATTCTGAAAGCTAGATTAGCCCTTGGAGACATGTCTCTCTCTATGGAGTTGAGTGGAAGGTGGGTTGGATACTGACTACTAGCTTTTGGGGGAGGGGGAGAGAAAGGGGAAGAGAAGGGTATGGAAGTAGAAGAGGATCTGTGTGCATCAGGACTAACCTCCACATTGCAGGACATTTAATATCTGGTGATGTCAACATGTCAACCCATCAGATACCATCATCAAGTCCCCCTATACATCTGAATGTTTGTCCCCCACCCAAACATGCATTTTACCCCCGCTAGAAACAATTAAACTGTTATGAATGTGTCACAGTGCAAGTTCTTCTCTCTAGGTTTTTTGAGAAGTTGAGAAAAGGTCACAGAAAATATGAAAATACATATTTTCAGCCCTAGGAACTAGGGCGGAGAGTTTCAGGTACGTGCATGTGAACCAGGCAATCATAAATGATGCAGCCTCAACATATAGATAAAAAACACAAAAATGGCACCAGTAAGTTCAGGAGTCACCAGGTGAGTCCTTAGATAACTGGCCATATTTTGGAACATTAGTCCCATCAAGCAGAGAATCCACTCAAGTTGAAAATAAAAATCAGATCTCACCAGTCCTATGCCCCTTCCTCTTTGGAGACCTGCACTGTATTCACTGCAGCTATAGATTCAGCTTCAGCTCCCCCCCCCCCCCCGCCCCAGGCCAGTCTGTGGTCATCAGCAGCCATGAGCAGCTGAAATTCTGAGGCTGAATAATACTATTTCTGGTGGCATCATGATTTATTTCATTATCTAACTTTTATGTGGTTTAATACGCCCCCTTGGAAGTTATATGGCTTGAAAAATTGTCTGCAATAAATTTTTTAGTTTTGAGCATATAGCTAGCCATTTTTATTCAGAGAAAATTAGTTTCTCCCCACCCACACTAAATAAATATTGAGGAAATAGTTAAAGAATATCCGTTTGAAGGAATACCTAACTGCAAGACGGCCCTGAAGGCCTTCTTTCTCTCTGACCCACAAACGTCATTCTCAGCAGCACCTCTTACACTTGGGATAAAGACCTGCACTTCCCAGGCCTCAGATCTTTCAGTGACTATCATCAGCCCTGGCTCCTGCTCCTCTGCCAGCACCCCCCCTCCTCTGCCCGTGGCAGTGCCAGCCCTCAGACGCCCATGGAGCAGGTGATCATTCTGTGCCTAGTCTAAAACTGTTGGCCACACACTGACTTGGGGACAGCATTCAAGGTCTCCACAATATCTCCAGTATGTCCCATGCACAGATCAGCTCTCCAGAGACAAAACTGCAGTCTTGTTCAAATTTCCCCATTGGGTTCACATTTTACCTTCATCTTCCGGTGATACAAGGCTTTGAGTAACACAGTGTAGGTGGAAAAGCTTCCAGTAATGTAGTCCAAAGGGAAAGCACAGCCTCTTGAATCTTGGCTGTCTAGGTTCACATCTACTCCTTGCAGGCTGTGCGAAACTGGGAACAGGAGGCGGTAGCTCTGTCTCCCAATAAGAGAGGATAAGAATAGCCCCTACTTCATGTCATAGGATGAAAAGACAGTGCCTGCCAAGAGCTTTGAACACACTCTTCTTCAAAGAAGATACACAGATGGCAAATAAGCAGATGAAAAGATGCTCACCATCATCACTATTGGAAAAAATGCAAATTAAAACCACAATGAGCTACCACTATACCCCTATTAGAATTTAAAAAGCTAAGCACACCTATTTAACTCCAAGGTGTTTACTCAAGAGGAGAAATGTGTGTCCATGCAAATGCTGGTCCATGAATATTCATGGAGTTTTTATGTATAGCTGTCAAACTGAAAATAACCCAAATGGTCACCATTTTTTAACTACTACGATGTAGTGTTTAAAAAAAAATTGATTCACATCACAGTGATGATCAAATCTCCAAATAGGATGCTGAATGAGAGATGATAGAGAAGATAGAACAGATTATACATTAAGTACAATTAACCTAATTTATTGAAGATGCAAACTGTACTGGGGCACAGAAAGGTATGCTTGGGAATGGGGAGGGGAGAGGGGGGTAAAAGAAGTCACAGGGTGGCATGGGACTACTTGGGCGTATGGATACATTCACTGTCTTGATGGTGGTAATGGTTTCATTCATTGGTTCAAACACTGATTTTCCTTTAAGTGCCTGGGCCATACCAGGACTTCTATAAACGCTAATGATTAGAAACATTTAGTACATTTAGTATGTTTTACACCAATTTTTCAAAACAGCATCTCATCAAAAACAGTGTTCAGAGATGGCGTTATCACCAGCAGACCATAAGCTCATTACCTTACCCCATTCTTTTATAAACATGGGTTTAGGAAAAGAGTCCAGTTTTGAAGGCAGGAGTGCCAGGGCCACTCTGTCCCTCAACACCTTGGGCTGATTATCTGACCTTGGCTGTTCTCAGGTGTAAACTCTTGTGCAGTTACATAATGTGGTGGCTGTGAGCATCAAATTAAAAAATAACGCATGGGAGCATATTCTGCAAATTCAAAAGTAACATGAGCATATCAGTCAGAATGACCAGGGAGGAGAGATCAGCAGTCTGTTTTTGCAGACTGGGTAACAGAAGGTCAGCAAGATAAAAATAAGCCTTGCCTTAAACCTCCCCTAAGAGCCAGGGGTCAACCCCACCCCTCCTTATTGCCTGACTGATGGCCCCACATCAGAGTTGCCTGGGACCCTTTAAAAGATCTTGATTTCTGGATCCCACTCTGCTCTTTCTGATTCAGAATTGCCACTGGAAGGGAGCAGGAATCTGAAAGGTTTGTTGCCCTCCTCATCCCGATGCAGGGGCTAACTCAGCCAGCGATGGCCTTCTGGAAACCACCGCCTTGACCTTGATGTCTGTCAGTGAGATGAGCCCTTCAACGCTCCGTTGCTCACATTAAACCCTGCCTCCGTCTCTGGGAAAGATAAGGAATCTGCCATAATGACTGAGAATGCAAATCGTTTGGCTCAAACTTTCAAATGCACGTTTAATATTGCGAGCACAGCCCCACAGTGTGGTTCCTGAGCACTTCTGTACACTTAGGCTTCTTCTTCGTTCTGAGATCAGCCCTGGAAGTTGCCTGTCTTTATAACGCCACTGCTTGCTATTCATTTTGTTCCCTCCAAACACCAAGTCGTTCAGCACCATGTGCAGGTGGTTTAGCTGGATGGCCAGTCACTGTGCGAATTGGTGGGAACACGAGCTTTATTTATTTGTTTGTTTATTTAAAATTTTTATTTTATAATTTTCATACAATATTGGTCACATTTGTATGGTTGTCATTCCCCTGAGATTTGGTTCTATCTTCCATATTGTACCTCTTATTCCCCAACCAGCATCCCCTTTTCCCTCTTCCCCCCCTCTGGTCACTGCAGCTCTTCTCACAGCAAACCGTTGGTCCATGTTTAACCCACTGGTCTTTCCTTTTTCTGGAACTCTGTCCTTTTCCCCTGGGAACAGACTTGCAATCCTAGGCAGCAACAGACGAGGCTGCTCTGGTCTCCAGGAGTAACTGAGGCAGATAGTCAGGCCGAGCACATCAGGAACTTGTTGTAGGACAGATACGTGGTGGCTTCTCCAGGATCCCTTCTGTTCTCTGTCATGGGAACACGAGCTTTATGTCTGTGAGGGATCAGCCTTTGAAAACATGAACGTGAGAAGAATTGCACCAGGATCGGGGTGCACAAGCCATCTGTAACCTTTGGGGTGATTAATGCAGAGAAAAAAACAAAAAGACTGGGGCTTCCATCTGCTGACTCTTAGCAGTGAAAGCTGCTTAGGACTCTCCATCTGAGCATAAGGAGAGAAGGTGAAAGTCACCCATAAACTGTGGGGGGTTATTTAGAAATCCTCTGTTACAAGGTGATGCATGAACACGGTGACATCCCGAAAGGCGTGGTTTTTTGCCTGTTGATTTTAGACCAGATGTTGCAAAAATGCCTCAGGACCAGGGAGGGAGATTCATTGTAGGAGAAGAATGTGGAAGTGGGGAGATGAGGGTCCCCTCACAGGGCCGTGCCTACTTGTCCTATGCACGCAGCATGTGGCCCATATTTTATTCTGATTTTTTCCTGAAGGGGCCCATAGACGTAGCCTCCTCTGTGTTGACAAGTTAAGGGAAAGCGCAAACACGCGCTTAGACACTCCCAGCCCCCAGCAACCACGAGTCACCCACGTTGCCCTGGGACTAACGCTGCACATGGTTGCTTCCAAGATCTGCCTCCTTAAAACAAGGCTCCCTCTCTGAACACGCTTCCTTGAAGGCTTGCCAGCCGCTCACTCTGCCAACTGGCCGGACACTAGTTCCAGTTTGGGACAAAGGAGAAGAGCGTCATGTGAATCTGCCTCGTGCGTCAGGGTGGGAAGCGATGGTCCCTGATCATCTCTTTCTCTCTCCCTGTAGGTAGACCGCACAGAAGTGATTCGCACCTGCATAAACCCTGTGTACTCTAAGCTGTTCACGGTGGACTTCTACTTCGAGGAGGTGCAGCGCCTGCGCTTCGAGGTGCATGACATCAGCAGCAACCACAACGGGCTGAAGGAGGCTGACTTTCTGGGCAGCATGGAGTGCACACTCGGCCAGGTGGGTGCTTGACCCTTGCCCCCACCTCTCTCTCTCCACACCCCCCTCATGCAGTCCTGTGCTTTTTCCTGTTTTCTTGAGCAGCTACCACTGGAGGTGCCCACCGCAGCCATTACACTTGACATTGCATTTACCTCCATGTGCTGCCTCAAAGCTACAAAAAAGTGACAAAAACTTTCTTATTTTGCAAGATGAGCCATTTTATGACTGAATTTCTTCATTTCGTCAGTCATTTACTTAACAACTGTCTCTAAAGCTGGCTGTGCAGAAGCCTATCCTGATGTATTTAAAATCTTTCACCTCCCAAACCGGGCGTAGTGGTGGCGCACACCTGTTGTCCAAGCCCTGGGAGGCAAGAGGCTTGGAATCGCTTGAGTTTGCAGGTTCAAGACTACCCCAGGCAACATAGTGAGACCTGGTTCTCAAAAAAGCAGCCGGTTGCCATGGCAGGTGCCTGTAATCCCAGCTATCTGGGAGGCTGAGGCTGGGGATTTCTTGAGTCTGCGTTATCCTGGGCAACTTGAGTCTGTGGTTCCCAGACAACATAAGTGAGACCTAGTCTCAAAAAAATAAAAAATAAATAAATAAAATGTCTACCTCCTACCCAACCACGAGCCCCCCCCACACACACACACATACAGAGAAGATTGCTTTCAGTTTTATATTGTATTCCAAACCCCTAATGCCAAAAAGAGCCCTAGAGGAACTGAGTAGATATTTGGTGAATGAAAAAATGCTTTTGCTTAATGCTGACAACAGTGATGTGAGATCAACATCCAGTTGCGTCCATTTATGGGAAGCCGAGACTCCCAAGAGGTTGGTGGTTTGCTTTTTTATGCCTCCATGCAAATAAATGGCAGAACTAGAACCTTCACTAGGCTGTCCTCACTCCAAACTCCCATTATGTTGCTTCTATCTCCCCCCTTCCCTTTCTTCCTACCCTTCCTGCTGTACCCAGAACTTCCGGTAAGTATTGAGGGATGAGCTTAATGGAAACTACTCCCTGCACCCAAGAAGAAGACAATCTAATTGGAGAAATACTTGATAAGCCCCATGAATAGAACACTCTGGAAGCCACACTGAGATAGATGACTGGGGCTCTAGTCACAGGCTTATGGAGAGTTCTTTCTGGGTAGAATCAAAACAAAAGGCATGTGGAACCAAACTTTGGAAAAAATATGGCCCAGGGGTTGAAGAAGGGAGGCCTTTGAAGTAAGAAAGCAGTAGAAACATGGTGGCGTATGCCTTTAATCGCAGCCTAAGTGAGAGAGAGCTACGAATCACTTGAGTCCGTGGGTTCAAGACCTGCCCGGGACAGGTGAGACCTACTCTCAAAAAATAGCTGGGCATGGTGGCACATGCCTGGTAGCCACCCAGCTACCTGGGAGGCTGAGGCTGGGAGTCGCTTGAGTCAGTGGTACCCCGGGCAACGTGAGCCTGCAGTTCCCCAAGCAAACTAGTGAGACCTAGTCTAAAAAACAAAAAAGGCAGTAGAAACAAGGCCAATGAATCAGCACAACTGCTGCTGGGTCAGGAGTGGGAAGAGACCAGTGTTTCTGGTTTACTGTGAAACTAGTGACATTTAAGCCTATCATCCTGTGGACCCCTTCCAGGTCTTTGTGTCATATTTTTATTTCTAGTCTTGTACTGTTTTCTCAAAGAAGGATTCCAAATTACGTTAGATCAAGTTACCTCAAAATTTGGCTCCACCCCCTGTATAAGCCTGGTTTAGGGTTTAGTAAGAGTCAGCCTAGCAAAAGAGACAGCAAGCATGCATGTGTGTTTGCTTCTACCCTCCCTCATAATATTTATCACCAAGGGTTCTCGTCAGTGTGAGCACTGTGACCTAATAGGCAGTTTCCTCAGTAACGTTTCCAACAAAAAATAACAAAAAAAGAGGATTGTTCCTTCTCTCTTCAATGAAAGCCAACAGCTTAATGTGGAGGCACAGCTGAGAAGAAGTGGAGAAACGCTGGAGCTATTTTCCACATATAAGAACTCAAGTAGTCATTGAAGGAAGAAGTAGTGGGTTTGAGGAATTTTTGGCCTGTATTAAAAACATTCAAAAGTGATTAAAATGACATCTTTTATAGACATAAAGTAGCCACTCTGAGATTCTCACTTAGCTGGAGAGCATCCCACACACATCAAAGTTACATTATTTCTCAGGAAAACAATAAATGTATCAAGAACCATGAGAGTAAAAGATCTTTCTCATGCAAAGCTTCACTAGTTCTATCTAAGTGAGTAACCCTCAGACTCACACATCTGCTGTCTCTCCTTATCTTCTCTAAGGAATTCCAGTGAATTCTTGACCCTCCTCTTTGTGCCAGATGTTATACTCATTGCAGTGCCAGGCTCCCAGTGCTGGGCCAAACACAGGGCCCCTGCCCTCAGGCAGCTAACGTCTAGGGGGGGATAAAGATGGCAAGTCAATCATGACACTACAATTCATGAAATGACAACTATTGTTGTAGAGAACAGGAGTAGCACAAACACTGACAGAACGGCATCCATCTGGTGGGAGGCCGAAGAAAGCTTCAGGGGGAAGTGACAGTTACAGCAAAACTTGGATGGAGCATGAGGAGAAGAATAGAAACATATTCCAAGTGGATGGAACACTGGATACCGAGCCTGTGGGTTCAGGAAGGAGCTTGGGTAATGATGCAGAATATCTTCCTTCGGGTTTCCCAGGAAGACCACCCTGAGACAGGAAGTCAAAGGAGCTGACAGTAGTGGATGAGGACGTGTGACAGGGAAAATGGGCAACCTCTGAGTATTCATTACAGATCCTGAAGCATCTTTGTCTGATTTTCACCAATTAGTCTCTCACGGATTTTGAGGTTTCAATCAAGGAGCATTTATGATGGATCATATAATGGGAGAAGGGCTGGAAGTATCCTGAGAGACTCCCCCTTCCCAAGCACCTTGAGAGCCCTGACTTTATGGGCCTGATCATCAGGGTGGGGTAGCAGGTACACGTTTTGGGCCAGGTTGTCTTAGGGCATGCCTGGAAGAGCCTCCTGTTTCTTCTTATGTCACATATTTCATTGGCATCATAAGTCTCCACCCAGAGTCATGAGCTTAAGCTAAGGGGACCTCATTTAGGTGAATAAAACCTAGGGTACTTCTAGGTCATTTGTGTGCTGTGTACATCTGCACCTCCACCAGGTTTCAGCAGATTCTGGAGCCACTGCCTGAAGGCAGGAAGCCTCTGCTGGTGGAAGGTCTGTTTTCCACTGGTGATTGGCTGCCTGGGTCTGTTGGTCTGGGGGGCTTCATCACAGGTAGATTAACCAGGCAAGACTGAGGTCCAATGGCGCCTGTAATCCGGCAGGATAACCCTTTGTCAGAGATTGTTTTCAGGGTGTGCTTGTGGCCAGCTCAAACTGATGTCATGTCAAGACATGACAGTTTTACTTGGAAAGGTTTTCTAGTCTATAGAGAGACAGACAGACAGACAGACAGACAGAAATGAAGGAACAGTCATGAATCCTGGCACCACTGAGACCATCTTACAGCATGAGCCCTATAGTAGCAACAACCCTTAGGGGAGTTCAGAGACAAAAAAGGAGGAGGCCAGGCCTGGCATACAGCTTCCAGTGCTCCCTTTCCAGAGGCACTTTCATAGGTCAAAGCCCCAAAAGGTGGAATTTTCCATTTTATGAGTTAAGGGAATTATGATTGATATGGAGCATATGAAGAACTGAAAAATGGCCAGTGCTCTGGAGTAGTTGAACAAAGGGAGCCTGGGGAATGCATTTGGCCTCATCTTTTCAGTCTCTCAGAATGAGGATTGTGTAAAAGTAAGCACTGAGAATGAGATTACCAGTAGTCCTTTCTAAATATACTTTGATCCTTGGGCTTCCATACTGATCATCTTGTTGGACTCTTGACCATGAGAGAAGGACGGGTATCATTATGCACCTGGAAGACCTTGAACTTGATGCATTGGACATCCTCAAGGTTCTGACAAGGAAAAGGACAGGGTTATTGCTGGGGATTAGAAAGATCACTTTGTTGTTCCTGTGAAGGGTGGGTGGAGCGAGGCAGAATGGAGCCAGGAAACCATTAGGAGGCTGGCGAATCACAGGAGATTGGTGAGATAGAAGTTGATGGAAGGGGTGATGCAAGCTAAGAAAAGGAAGGAGACTCAGAAGTGAGTTTGTCCAAGAGTGACCTCTACAAACCTTGGAGGTGTGTGAGGGAGGATGTTTGCAGGTAGCTGGTTTGGGTTACTGGAGGAGCAATTCACCTGTCTCTCAGAGGACTCAGGACTGAGAAATGGCAGGGAGAACAGAATGTCAAGGTGACTAGTTCAGCTCCGGAAGTCCATGGAGACTCCACAGGAGGTGACCAGTTGGCAACTGACCATGTGGATCTGGTGAGAAGATGGGTTTGAGAGCTGACTCCCTACAGGCAGTGGCCAGCAGCAGAAAAGTACATGAGCTCCTTGAAAGAGACTTATTTGATTATGGGAAGGAAAACCATTGACCGTGCCACATGTGAACAGGCCATAAAAGGTTTTTTGAAATCACTGAGTATGGAAGGGCATCTCTCCACTTTCTTTCTGATGAAAGTATCACTCAGTGTTCTCTTGAAATCAAAATCCTTTGTGTACTGTTTCCTAGTGTAGAATAACAAACCAGACAGAAACATTTGTCATGAAAGCTTTGTGAAGGTCACTCAGTGTTGCTGACCTTGTCTCCCAGTGGTGACACTTAGGCTATCACACCGAGGGAAATTTTTCCTTTTTGTGCTTCTCTCTAGTTTAGTAGAGCATGAAGAAAAAAAGATCAAGTTTCCTTCTTCGTAACTTCAGAAGTTAAAGAAGATTCCTGTTCCTGGAACAACTTAGTTAGGATGGGAGTGGCTGGAAGCAAGACAGTTAAAGCCATAGGCCCAGACTAGGCAGGCCCTAGGCCCCCATGAAGGTTGTGGAGTGGGTGGTGCAGAGTCAGATCCCAACTCAGTCACTCTCCAATGGCTTGTCCAGAGGCAAATCCCTGACATCAGTCAGTAATGGGTCTCTTCATTTGCAAAATGGAAATAACAGTCATGCTGGACTTAACAAACTAGGGGATAAATGACAAAATATAAGAATCAGAGCAGTCCTGGGTAGAGAGAGAGCACTGAGGGTGTGGCAGCTGGTTCAGCTGGTCATGATGGGTGACAGCGACAACTTGTAGGGACCAACATTGTTTCAGAAATGAAGGTGAGGTAAAATGGGAGAAAACATTATATTATGACAGAACATCGTTTCTGTGGACAATTAGTCAAAATGAACTTACAATTTTGCTTTACTTTAGCTCAGAGTATTTTATTTTGTCAAAGAATGTAGCACATGTGTGTGTATGTATGTATGTATGTATGTATGTATGTATGTATGTATGTGAGTGTGTGAGAGAGAGATTCTTCAAAATTATTAAATTATTTTGGACAAGATCTCTAAACGAATCTGAGGCAGATACTTCAATTCCTGTCTCACCAAAACTTCAGATGAGATAAGGTGACATCTTCAAATCCAGGGGCAAATCACACTTTAAGACTCTGCCCCCTCACGGCTGTCTCCAGGTGCTTGCTCTGTTCACCTGGGTCTGCCACAGTCTCACTCTGCCACGTGAAACAACAGGCGATTGAAAAAGCCCTCAGCATGATAGAAACTGGCACTGGCTGTGAAGTTGGGTACAGGCACAGCCAGTGACTTAGCACTGAGCAGTAACGCCAAAGAAGGTTCATGTCCCCTGGAGCACTCCAGGCGGAACTGAGTGTTCTCAGCAGATGGCTGCGGGGGTGGATCTTGGGGACCCACGGTGCTTAGAAAGCTGTGTTCTCCTTCTGGGTGAGCTTGGAGACCATCCTTGGATTTCTGTGGGCCAAAAAGGAACTAAGAGTTAAGCCCCTTCTCTGCACAAGAAGAGAGCACGTTGAAATGTGGGCCTCATCTCCTAGAACAGCTGAGCTGGCTTTAATGATGGCCTCCTTTTCTTCCCCTGCTACTAATGTATTCACTCATCCCTGTGTTTCCACTTGTTCTTGCACCAAATACAGTGCCCAAGGAGTCATATATGACTCTAGGTACATATATATTATTAATTTTATTATTTAATTGATTGCACATATATGTATTTTTACAATAGTATCTACCCCAAGGTTCTCCCACCATCTTATCACCCATGAACCATAATCTTAATCTCTTGTGCCCTCCCTTGCCCGATTTTACCCACCTCCCCCTCTCTTGCCCTATGCTTTCATTCTGCTGACAGTTTTTAATTTTCCTTGTTCTAGGCACTTAGATTTACCAGTCATCATGCCAGGCTCTCACGACACCTCACTTCATTAAACGGGCATGGTGTCCCGGGACAATTCCACTTACCTTGAAGGGAATGGGGCAACGAGCCATCCTGAGCCATCCTGAGCCTTCTCCATGTACATGGTATTCGCATATGCTCTGCTCACCATCTGGCCCCTGCCTCCTCCTGTTGTATCTTTTCAAATCAGCATCCTAAGGACCCCAAATAAAAATTCCCTGGACCTGTCTCAGCCCAAATCATGAGAGAGGAGAGCACCTTGAGTTGAATCTTTACTATGTCAAAGGGCCGGAGTAATGATATTAAATACTAAAAAATAAATTCACTAATGATAAAGTAGCCCCTCCAGTTAATTCTCTACCAAATATTTTATTTACCAATGATAAGACTTTGCAACAATTTTTAATCTTTCCTACAGTTACTTTTAAAACTTGTGAAGATTTCCTTTTTTTTTTTTTTTCAGTTTAACCTGCTTGTGAAATTTAGCTGCTGATTATCATAAACTTCTCTGAATATCAAGGCTAGATAAACAAAGACCAAATTTTCCTTCACTCCCAAAGGTGGGGGGGGGGCGGGGATATGGGGATATGGAACTACTGCTTAAAGCACCTGGTCTTTCTTTTTTTAAGAAGAGATTTTTTTTTAAATGTTAATTGAGGAAACAGGGGTTTACAACACTGTGTGTGATTTAGGGGAATAGGTTCACACCTTCTCAGCAGTGTGTTACACACCACACCACACCTGCCACCAAGTACCTATAGTCCTTTATCATAGACCATAGCTTCTCCCACCCTAGTGGCCTTGGGGACTTAAAGGTTTAGTCCTCTCAGCTCCTTGTTTCTCTTCTTTATAATCCACAGGAGTGAAATGATACAGTGTTGTCTTTCTCCTTCTGTTTATTTCACTTAACATAAGCCCCTCTGGTTCCATTACAGTTGTCTCAAATGCCAGAATTTCATCTTTGTAAACAGCTGAGTGGTGTTTCATTGTGAATACACAGAAAGGCTTCTTAATTCACTCATCTGTGGTTGACTCTTAGGCTGTTGTTCCTGTACTCCTTTGAAACACTAATTTGGTGGTACCTGTTTCTTCACTGACCTTCAAAGGAGGAGGAGAATATAATTTTAAATGAAAATGATGGTGATATCCAGATTGTGGTTGGTTTTTGAGTATCACCTATGTTTTCCTAGAGTCTATAAAAGGAATAATTATCACATCCACAAAAAAAAAACAAAAACAAACAAAAAAAAAACCTACAATAGATTGTTAGTAAAACCCTCATAAGAAGACTGGCATCCTGACTTCAAAGAATTCATACTCAAGTACTGTAACACACAACTTTTATAAAGAGTCTTAAACTTTTGAAGAACATTAAAAAGCAGGGGAAATATTTTGGTTCAAGGTATTTGCTGAGAGTGCACTTGCTTGGCTTTTGAGAAAGCCTGTAGCAGATGTAGCAGACCAGCAGGTAAACCTCAGTACCCACACGTTGCCCACGGGGAAGAGGGCCTTTGGGGTAATCTGATGTTGATCTTTTGTAATAATATTTTTGATTACAGAAGAGACCCTATAGGGCTGGGGCACTAGTTAGGAATAAGTTCAGGGAACATAATTTCAACTGCAAAGAGGTTCTGACATTCCCCTAAAGTCTAAAATTGCCAGATCAAGCCAGTTTGGGAAAGAGAACATTTTTGTTTTGCATAAACCTAATGAAGTTTAAGGGGAGAAAATAACAATAAGTGCTTGGGTTACAAAATCATCTCCAGGAGTTTGGGTTTCAGTCTCAAGGACAAAATGAGGCCAGGTATGAATTCATTGTCGTTGTTTTGGTGAATAGCCTTGGGGGTGTGTCTGCACCTGGGCCAAGGGAGTTAGGCCCCAGAGAGTTGATTATTGTGTTTCTCCCACTCTTCCCTGGGGGCGGTCCTTTAGAAGGTCCAGGCTGGTGTACATCCCAAGCCAGGTCTCAAAACCAAAGGCAGAAACCCTCCAATGAGGATCCGGAATGGAATTCAGACCAGGAAACCTGAATCATGGTAGAGTTGCTGATGGAGTTCCACTGGCATCAGAAGAGCAAGACATGGAGAAAATTAGGCTGGAGCTGCAGTTAGAACAGGGTGGGAGTAAACTCCTAGGTGCATGCCATGTTCTAGGGCAGGAACTGCACCCAGGATCTGATCCCCAGACCTACTACAACTCCCTACTACAACTCCCTGCTACCACTCCCAAGCAACCTCAGGTCTCCACTACTCAGCAACAGCTCCGTGGCCAACAAGTTTAGTGCTCAATTCAGAGAAGGACTGATCACTAGGAACTAACATCGACAAAGTCAGCATTGGGCATGGCTCCCTGAGGCAGGGAGGTTAAATCTTTGTGTACCCTGGTTCACCACATACCGGACTCTGACAATCCCTAGAAGTTCTTGTTCCCAAGATGCCCTGCTCTGTTCAAGGGCAAATATACTCTCTATACTCAGTTATCTCATCTATAAATGGGCATATAATGCTTATTTCATGGATTGTCATGGGAATTAAATAAAGCAGTACACATACGGTGGTTTAGAGCAAAGGCTGGCACATACTTTGTGTGTTGTGCTACTACTTATTTTGACTCTAATAGCTGTGTGATCTTAGTCATCTTTGGATAACAAAAACACTCAGTCTAACACTAAAAGTTGGAACTCGCTTCACTTCCAAATGGTCAAAACCTCTCTCCAGTCCTCCGCTATCTCTGAACTACTAATATTTGGTTGTCCGCCTCATTGAAGACAAGTCACAATCTCCCAAAGACAGTGGTGGTGGGAAATCTGCCTTGTGCCTTTGACTTGACAAAAAAACTCTTTCCTGGCATTGGCCTTGAAGATTCGCCTTTTTTCCTCTTTTTTTTTTTTCTGATTGCCAGGTGGGATGCTTGGAGCTTGGGGAGGGTAGCCTGCCTCTGACTAATAACTGAGCCAGGTCATTTGTGATGATAATGGGGCCTTACCCCCTTCATCAGAAGCAAAGGTAGATAATTAAAATGCAAGCAGTTCTTAAATTCATCTCTGAAACTCTCCATCTACTCTATCCCTTGCTAATGAAGTCAGAGAAAGGGTAAAAACCTGTAATTATGCTTGAAGTAATTAGTACTCTGCTTAATAGAAAGCTTAAGACAGGAAGCCCACACCAGTAGATTACCCATTGCTCCTGTCATTCTAAATCATTCTTCCTAGTGTGATCCTTTTATAGGTCCCCACAGGGGAGTGAGAACTGTACTGAATTTACATAAAATGTACACACACACACACATCGCATGGTTTCTCTCCTGAGTATTTGAAAAAGATTTCATAGTTTTCTTAGTTCCTACAACATTACCCATTAATAAGTCTAAATCAGTAGAACAGATTAACTTTAAAGTCAGTTTTATAAATCTTTTAAATTTGATCATATTGTACTAAAATTGTCTACAGGCTGGTTCTATGCTTCTCAATTTTCATGTCAGTGGTGCAGATCACCCGATGATCTTACTCAATTTTAGGTTCTGATTCTGTAGGTTGAGGTGGAGAGTCTTAAGGGTCTTCATTTCCAGCAAGTTCCCAGCTCATATTGCTGCTCTTGCTGGAGGAGCCAGTTGGGAAGAAAGAGAAACAGACACCATGCAGAACTGAAAAAAAGTTCCTCTCTATCCCATAGGTGACTTTGTTTTCTCTTGAGCATATTAACTATTTGAAATTTCTAACACGGATCTCGAGGAATGAGTAAACTTTGCTTGTGGGGAAAGTCATCCAGATGGGCAACAAATAACATAAGAAAAAGCATAGCTCTTGAAAAGATTTTTTTTTTTAAATACTTTTCAAGCCTTCTTTCTTGGCCAAAATTCTCAGTGGTCACTCAGTCCACACATAATGTGTATGGTTGCAGTGGGTCAGCAGTGAGACAAGGTGATCAGAAATGGAGAGAGGATACCAAGACAAGAACCTTCTGGCATCATCTTTACCTTGAGCAGGTCTGCTTTCTTCCTGGTGATGTGATATTGCCCAGAAGTTTTTGGAAAAGAAATAAGAGGAGAAGTGTATCCCCAAATCAGTCACCACTGAGGCTGTAAGTATATCTCTTCCAGAAATATACTCTTCCAGATAGCTTGAACCCGGTTGTGATCTCAGTCTGTCTTTTGCTTCCTGTTACAAATTATCATTATCATAGAGGATTAAAACAATAAAAATTTATTCTCTCACCATTCTTGAGTAGAAGTCAGAAATTAAGGTGTCCACACTCTTTCTGAGTGCTGCAGGGAAGAATCCATTCCCTGCTTCTTCCAACCTCTGGCCAGGATTCCTTAGCTTGTGGCTACATCACTCAGATTTCCCATCTTCTCAAATATCCCTCTTCTCTCTTTTCATATTTCCTTCTCTTCTGATTGTGTCATCAAATCTCCCAAATTCCCTCATGGAGATACTTGGGACTCAACCAACGGTTCACTTTAGTAATTCAGGATAATTCTCTATTTTAAATTAATACCTTAATTTTATCTTCAAAGACTTTTTTGCACAAAGATTTCAGGAATTAAGATTCCAGGGCTCAAACCTGTTCCATCTGGTTGAAAGCAAATCAAATCAGCTAATACCAATTCCAGCCAGCTCAAACCTGCTGAAAAGCAATCTGCCCAGCCAGAAGCATGTGAAACTACCCAGAACAGGATCCAAGCAGTCCAAACCAGCTCAAACTAGTTTCAACCCAGTCGTATTGTATCCACCCAGTTTTAACGGGCTCAAACTAGCTCAAACTAGTTCCAACTTGTTTCAGTTAGATCACACTGGTTCATTGTTTCTGTATGTGTTAGGAATTGGGGGTACCTCAACCAGGTCTCTCATAAGACCAGCAGCAAGGCTTATCTTAGGGGTGAATGTGCTTCCAAGCTTACTAATGTGCCTTTTGCAGTTTTCATTTTCTCATTTGCTGTTGCAGACAGTAAGTTCCATGCTACACCGCCTATGCCATAGAGCTACCTGGGTTGCATACCCATTAGGTCTCAAGGTCTTGCCAAACTTCTCTGTCAATAAAAGGAGGAAAGAAAAGAAGTTGGGGAAGATTGTGCTAAGAATAGCTCCCGGTATGATGATGATGATGATGATTTCAGTTGGCATCTCATGTTGTACATTAATACTGGATCATTGAAGGGACCCCAATCACTCCTCTTGACTTGTCTGAGCATCAATTTTCTAATGACTTACTTCATAACTTCCTAATTAATACATTAAAAATAGAATATGAGAGCTTATAGATATTGAAAGTGTATTTTTAGGCCTTGAATTTCTTTCCCTTTACCCCACCCCACACTTTGCACAGAGCTTTAAGTGCTAATTTGAAGTCATCTGAAACTTCATCTACTTTATATTAATGTACATATCCAACAGTTTCCATTTAATTCTGATGTAAGTGCCTCAGCAATTAAGCTGCCTCCTAGTTAGCTAAATTAGATTTAATTCCTCATGTGCTCACTTTCTTACGTCAAAAGCCATCAGAGGAAAGAAGGAAGGAAATAACCCATATAAAGGAGAAGTTGATGCAAAAACAGTGACAAATACATGGTCATGGATGTTGCAATTTCATATGAACTTTGTGAATGCCAAATTTTATAGAGGAAAAATGTTTAAATAAACTTGTAACTATATGCCTATCATCGTTACTTTTTGTTTCTCTTTGTGCAGATTGTTTCCCAGAGAAAACTGTCCAAATCTTTGTTGAAGCATGGCAACACTGCAGGGAAGTCCTCCATCACGGTGAGTCTTCCCCAGGCAGTCCTCACTGTACCATGTGGAGCTGGCTGGTTCAGACCACATGCTCGGGAAGCAGGTCCTCTGGCTATTGGGAGTGGATGCCACTGTCTCAACTATCCAAGTTACCCCTTTTCACCTTCTTCCTCTTTCATGCCAATGCAGTTTTGACCCTTCAACCCCTGGGAAAATGAGAAGAAAAAGCAATTTGAAAGTATAGTCACCCACTTCCACTAACTACTTTTCTAGTTTATATTGTGGGTGGTAGAGAATGAAGATGGAGTCATTTGAACACAGTAAAAATACGGAATTTTCCAGGGGTTTCAGATCATCAAAGTTAGCTCTCCCTACCTTTTTGGAGATAATTTTCATTATTTTTGAGCATTAAAAATGTGTTCTAGTAAAATTTATTTTTTCACTTTTATTTTCATTTCCTTTTATTTCATATTGCTGTGCCAGTAAAATTTAGTCCAAGGTTTGATTTGTTGCCTAAGTAGGGAGCCCAGCAGTTAACTCTCCTTCTGAGAGATTATCTAAATAGAATGATTTAAAAGGTAATTAAAAAACAAATATTCATTCCTTCACACTGGCCATATATCAAGTGTTCAATAGTTACAGATAGTTAGAAACTTCTTTGTTGGGCAGTGCCAATCCTGGGGCATTTCTGTCATTGCAGAACATTCTACTAGGCAATGCTATCCTTCTAAATAAAATCTTCAATTTTCAAGTCGAGCTCCAGAGTTTGAAACTTTGACTTCTTTTATCCAAACCCTTGAAAATTGTAGAGGAAGTGATGTACCAATTAGGTGCATGAACCAAAAACAAATGAACAAAAACACATAGAAACAAAAGCACAGGAGAATCGGAATTGCTAGGTAGGTGAATTGCCAGGAGGCAAACCTTCTAAGTTCCTTTGAACATTGATTTTTAACTGGAAAGTTAAAAAAAAAGTTTAAAGGAAAAATTCAAAAGGTTTCCCAGTGGTCAATGTGCTCTTTCTCACAAGAACTTACCTGACTTGGTTGCTTGACTATTTTAAACGATCCAGTTATGTCAAAGCTTTTTCTTGACTATAATGTTCAATCATGATAAACAGATGATTCAAGTGGCCTATGCAGATCCACTGTTGCTCTAAAAGCCCATTCCTAAGGCCACCCACCCAGAGAAACCTTGAGATCATGGGACCCGGTGATACATCTACTGTGGTTCTTTCCCAGCCTCATCATGTCACTTCTTCTCTAAGACATTGTGGATATTTTCTTCCTCCACACATCCTGGAAATATTTCCTCTCCTTAATTTTCTTTTCATTTTATGTATTTAATCTATTCTTATCAAAATAATAGTACATTATAACATCTACACTTTAGGTGTTCATCATT
Organism: Uropsilus gracilis; assembly: GCA_004024945.1. Taxonomy (NCBI): domain Eukaryota; kingdom Metazoa; phylum Chordata; class Mammalia; order Eulipotyphla; family Talpidae; genus Uropsilus; species Uropsilus gracilis. The sequence continues at coordinate 27,498 of PVHY01009611.1, forward strand.
GAAAATCATGTTTTTATACTTCATTTAGTTCATCCCTAAAGCCCCCAAGTTAAAAACAATTCTGCCCCCACTACCTTTAGTCCCATCACCACCCTCTTCACCTGTTAACTTCATTTTAGTTTTCAGTGTGTGCTTGTCTGTTTTTAGTTTTGTTTTGTTTAATTTCCTATTATTTAGTTTAGTGAAATCACCTAGTATTTGTCTTTATCTTTCTGACCAATCTCAGTTCACAAAATCATCTTGAGTTCTTTCCATTTTCCTGCAAATGGACATAATGGAGCCAGCTGAAGCAAGCTCAATCAGGATAGGTGAAGTCAAAGCAGACTGGAGTGGGTTAGAACAATCAAAAGTATGCTAAAGGGATTACAGCCCACTGCAGCTGGTTAGAGCCAATTGCAACTGGTTTGAACTGGCCAGGGCAGATTAGAACAGATCTGAGTAGAATATGGGCAGTTGGATTTGGTTGCAGCTTGTTGGATTCTATTGGAGCTAATGGTTTCAACTAGAGCTGGTTTGAGCTGTTTGAAGACATTTGGAGCTGGCTGCATCCAGTTCCAGCTGATTAGAGCCAGTTGTTAGCCATTTGGATTTGGTTGAAGCTGGTTGGGTCTCACTGGATCCAGCTAGAGTTGAAATATTTTGTTTTCTTGTGGTTGAATAGTATTCCATTGTGTTGTATTACCACACCTTCTTTATTCAATCAGCTACCAGTGGCACTTAGATTGCTTCCGTATGTTAGCCATCAAAAATAATACTGCAGTAAACACTGTGGTGCACATAACTCTTAAAGTTGATGATTTCCTATTCTTTGGATAACCAGAAGTGGGATTACAAGTTCATATGTTAGAGCTCTATTTTTAGTGTTTTGAGGAAAGCCCATTTTACTTACCAAAATGGCTACATCAATTTACATTCCCACCAGCAATGTATAAGCACTCTTTTCCAAATTCTCCCCAACATGCTTTACTAATAATGTTTTTGATGGTGTGAGGTGATATATCAGTGTGGCTTTGATTTGTATTTGGATTGTGCTGATGACGATCATTTTTGCCATCTAGAGATCTTCTATAAAATGTGTCTGTTCACATCTTCTGCCCATTTTTTAACTGGGTTGTTTGTTTCCTAATGTTAAATTGTATTAACTTTTTATATACCTTAGGTATATCAGATAGGAGATATGCAACTATGTTCTCTCACTCAATAAGCTTTTTGGTGTGTAGATATTTCTTTTTGCTGTGCAAAAACTTCTAATTAGTTATTTATTTGTGTTTCATTTGCCTTGTCACTGGGTTTGAGTCTCCAAGTTGTCTGTTAATGTATATGACACTGAATTTGTATACTGCGTTGGTAAGATAGTCACTTTGGTGATGGCAGATCACTCTATCTCCTTGTTTTTTATTCTTTATCAATTAACAATGTCTTAAAAGTTTTCACTGTGAAGATATTTCTCCTCCTTTGTTAAATATGTTCCCAGATATTCCATTTTAATTTTTAAAACATTTAAATGTTTTCAAATGCTCTTCTTAATCTTAGACCTTTGAATCAAGCGTTGGCTTCAAATAACTTCTAGAAATCCACTAAAAAGAGACTCAACATTTTCTAGCCTTCTGCGAATATAGATCATAGCTTTCACCAGTTTTCCAGAGCTGTCTGTGACCACAAAATAATCAAAGACCACTGCTCAAGTGGAATTTAGGAGGCATTAAAGTGATAGGAAAAAAAGAGGACTAAATGGAAAATATAAATAGGATGGGTCCTGGTTTATTAAGCAGTTCTTGAGTTTTCACTATGTATCTAAACTCCTTCCCCTACTCTTCAGTTGCTTATACTTTTTCAGAATCTCTTCTCTTTTTGCCAAAATTTTTTTAGTATTTTTAATTAAATAATTAATTTATATATAAATTTCACATTTTTGTGATCTCCACCCTCCCTGACCATTCCCAGCCTGTTCCATGCCCTCCAAGTTGTTTTGACTTTTAATTTGGTTGTTGGCTTGTTTTGACTTTTCTTCTTGGCTTTTTGTTTATCTTTCCCATGTTCCATGTAATAGTGAAACCATTTGGTGTCTTTTTCTTTTCGACTTGTTTCCGCTAATATGATTTCTTCTAAGTACATCCATGTTATCATGAAATCATCAAATTTGTTATTTTAATTGATGAGTAATATTCCATTGTGTACATAGACCACATCTTTTCATCCAGTCATCTGTTTTGGGACATTTCGGTTGCTTCCAAGTCCTTGCAATTATAAATAGTGCTGCAGTAAACATCCAAGCACAGGTGTCCCTTTGTACAAGCATTGAGGCCTCCTTTGGGTAGATTCCCAAGAGAGAAATTGCTGAGTCAAATTGTAGTTCCATTTTCATTCATTTAAGGACCCTCCACACAGCTTTCCATAGAGGTTGAACCAGTTTACATTCCCTTCAGCAGTGTAAGAGTGTTCTCTTCTTTTGCCAGCATTTTAATCCATAATATTCAGTATAAAATCACTTCATTTTTTAGAAACTTACAGTGTATGCTAAGAACAGATGGACCCAACTCACAATGGAAAAGTTAAACACAATAGGAAAATGAAGATAAAATTGAATGAAAACTCGGGGCCTTGATAACCAATTTGATGAAGGTGATGTGACCACCTGCTATGGCCTTTGACTGCATGTTTAAGTCTTAACATTATTTCATTGTTGACAAATGGTTTAACCTTTATATGCAACTAGCGTGCCTCCTAGATTTTTGTTGTTAGTCTGTTAACCTGATGTTTTTCACTAATTTCTGCTCTAAGTCTAATTTATGACTTTAGCACTCTCTCTCCCTCCTCTCTCTCTTACTCTCTCTGTGTCTGTCTGTCTGTCTGTCTGTCTCTCTCTCTCTCTCTCCCCCTCCCATCCCCTTCCCTTTCTTTTCCCATGTCTATCTCCAAAACCCCAGGGGCAATCCTTTTTGGAAAATAGGAAAAATAGTAAAGACCATTTCTTCTTTGATCTCTTTCATGATGTTAAAACCACTGGTCTAGAAAGGGGTAAAAACCTGTTTATCTTCTCACCTCTTGTTCATCTTACTCAAAATAGTGGGGAAATGTTACTTCTCCCCCTCTTTGTAGCTTCCCAGAGGGAAAAATATACAAAGTTATTTATGAAAGTACCATTTAATACCATGTGACCTTTAAGGAAAGAAGCTCTCTCCCCACTCCATCATCTCTCATGTTTTCATCTCATCATCAAGGAAATCTAGTTTATCATTGTTTATCATTGTCTATTCAGGGAGCTCCTTCATCCAGTGGGAGATGCTATCATGCTCACAGAGATTGTGGAAACATTAGTCTCTGCTAACTTTTGAACCAACAGGAGCTAAATTTGGTCATGAATTCCTGGGCTGAGCAGGCCAACTGGACTGTCACTAAAGTGTGCTTTTTTTCTTCAGGTGATTGCTGAAGAACTATCTGGCAATGATGACTACGTTGAGCTTGCATTCAATGCACGGAAACTGGACGACAAGGTAAAGTGTCTGGCATTAACCTTATTGGGGGAAGTAATAAAGCTAGCACACAAAGTTTAATCAGATTTCCCCCTGCAGCTGCTTTTCCTTTTCAACCACATTATTAAATAGATCAAAGATTTCATAGAGTCCTGGAAAATAAGACTTCCCCCAAATTGTGAAGCAGTTAATGAGAATGGAGAGGGACTATAATTAAAACTAGACAATTTTATTATACCAGGCCTTCATTTGTTCCAAAGTGCACAGGCAGGTGTGATATGCAAAGGTAAATATGATTTAGCTCTATTATTAGGAATACTTCAAAGGAAAAGAGAAGATGTGAAAGGGAAGAAAAATGACATTTATTAAACACCTACATTTGCCAGGTACAGACAATAGAGCTTTTCATATATTATCACACTTAGTCATTCTTTTAGCTCTAACAGTAACAGGCCCTATTAACCCCATTTTGCAGAAATGGAAACAGACTCAAAGGTAAAACAACTTGGCTTAGTTTACTCTGCATCAGTCCAGAGGTAGATCTTTAAAAATAGACATGTGCTGGGATTAAATGTACAGGAATTTTGTTGGGAGTGGGGTTGGACCCTAGGGCGGGAGTCTGGAAGAATAGTCCTTGAAGGTAGTTTGCCCCTGATAAGGAGAGAGACAGATGGGGAAGGTGGCTGTGTTCCGGATAACCAGGACTGTCCAAAAGGTCATCAAGGAGTCTTAGAGCCAAAGTGAGTCCATTGGACCCATGTCTCTGTCACAGGCCCTGGATATTCAGTCTTTGGCTAGAGCAACCCACGTGGAGCTTGGCCTTAGTACTAATGCAGGACAGATAGCAGAACCCAGCATCTGGGGCAGTTACATTTCTGCAGGGGTGTGTCTGCCAAGCTATTCCCAGGGTCACCCTCCCTGCTAGTCAGCTGTACAAGTGGGGATTCCACTCCACATCAGTCTCATTTCCATTGGTAGCTCTCTAGTATATTGCATGACTCCCCCCAATCACAGACCCTGTTTGTCTTGCACACGCAGGAAAAAATTTGGCAGAAAAAGTTCTCCATCCTTTAAAACAAAACAAACAAACAATAAAAATGATGGAATTCTCCCCTATTACCTCCTATCTTCCTACTGCTGTCAGATGCCCCTCCTTCATATTCTGAAGTCAGTCAATGTAGTCACATGACTACATTGGGTTCTCTTTTCCAAAATCACACTTGAGTATAGGTATTTTGGTTTACAAGCCTTAAGTTGGAAAAGGTGAAGTAATATCTCAAGCAACTCCCTGAAGTCTTAAACAGCAGCTTATACTTGGATCTATCTCATTCCACGTTTACCTTAAAAAGTATTCAGTCTATTGATGTAGGTATCAATTACCATTTTACTTACTCATACACTTACTCGTTTGTCCTTCTTTTACCAAAACCTTGTGGTGTGCTCATGATTCTTGAGATGACCAGAGAAGGTGTTTTGTAATCACTTTCATACCCACAACCTAGAATTGGCCATCTACCTACATGAAAACACAAGTTTGAACCATAAACAACACAGTAATACTGTAGCCATAATAGGCTGTGATAAGCGATGTATAATAAAGATGAAGTCATTCTGCCTACATCAGGAAAGACCTTTTCCTATGGAACAAATTGGGTTTGGGCTTTTTTGGTGTCCTGAGAGGATATTTGAAACACAAACTGCTACCTCTTGATATTATCTGCTCATCTAAGTTCTGGGAAATGTAATGTCCATTGATATCAGTTGGATGTAAGCTTTTAACCCTCACATCCTAATGATTATTGTGCTCTTTCCATGGCTCCCTGTGCCATCACCCCAAGTTTTAGAATAATTTTGCAGCTGTTCTGTAGTCTCTTCCCTTTCCCATTATAAGCCATTGGGTCAGTGTGTAGCAGATTTAAGCTGTTCACTTAATGGCTTATAATGGCTTCTTTCCACTTAGTAGTCTCTAAAGTGTCTCTAATGTTCTTCGAACTATCTTATGTTACAATGCAAGGAGACTCAGGGGTTTGTCAGTGTGCCTGTCAGCCCTAGGTGTTTGAATAGTTTCCCTTCATTCAAATGAGCGTTTGTTCACCAAATTAGAAGAGCCTGCTATAATGTTTCTTGTGGTGCTAACAGGCCACCTCCACCCATAGCTGTTGATTTTCCAGGGCCTTGCATTTACTAAGCCTCAGGACACCATTACTACAGACCCCAAGTCCCTTGTAATATGGTGGCATTTTTTTAATTTAAATCATTTATATACATATATATATGTATATATTTCACATCATTGTAATACCTGGGGGTTATCAACCACCTCCCCTCCCTGATTACTCCCACTCATCCCCCACCCAGTTGTGTATTTTAGTTTGGTTGTTAGCTTGTTTTGATTTTCATCCAGACTTTTTGTTTATTTCTTCCTAATGTTCCATATATTAGTGAAACCATTTGGTTTCTTTTTCTTTCTGACTTTTTTCTACTAATACGATTTCTTCTAGGGACATCCATGCTACCATAAATTCATTAAATTTGTCATTTTTAATTGATGAGTAATATTCCATTGTGAATATATATCACATCTTTTTCACTAATCATCTGTTTTGGGGCATTTGGGTTGTTTCCATGTCTTTGCAATTATAAATAGTGCTGCAATAAACATCCAAGCACAGGTATCCCTTTGTGTAAGTATTGAGGTCTCTTTTGGGTAGATTCCCAGAAGAGCGATTGCTGGGTCAAATGATAGTTCCATTTTCATTACTTTGAGGGCTCTCCATACTGCTTTCTATAGTGGCTGGCCAGTTTACATTCCCTATGGTGGTATCTTGACCAGATTCCTTAGCAAACCAGAGAGCACCAAGTTCTGATGTGAATAAAGTGGAGGCCTTGGCTTCAATTTGGACTGGCAGGTGATGGTCTCATGTAGAAATAGGGCAAATTTGTAGCATCAAGGAATACATTAGTACTATGAAACCATCTCATACAACCTCTTTAGAAAACAGAAGTTCATCAAGATCTGACAACTTACCCAGGGACATGTTATTCTTGCTCTTGTGAAGCAAGTTGTTTTGAAGCAAGTTGCTTCAAAACAAATTAGCAACTCTTCTGTTATGTCATGGTTTTAAGGGTCAGAAGTTCAGGCAGTGCTCTCTGAGGCAGCATTCCTGCTCCTGCTCTTTCTGGTGCGGGCAGAAGTTGTCCCATGGCACTCAGCTGGCAGAAGAGCTTGTCTGGGTCTGGTTTCACTCACTGCCTGGAACCTGGGGGCTCTGGAAGGCTGGGCTCAGCCAGGTGGGTCAACTGGAGTGGCTTATAGTGGTCCTGGGTGTCACATTGTGTCTCTGGTGACTGGCTTCTCCCCAGGAAAGCATCCCAAGAAAACCAGGTGGAAGTGGTGGGGCCTGTCCTTATCTGGGCTTGGAAGCCAGGCGTTATCACTTCTACCACTTTATGATGCCGACAGATGAGTCATAAGTTCAACCCAGACTTGGAAGAAGAAAGTTAGACACTATCCCATAGCAGCGTGGCAAAGTCATTACAGAAAAGGAGAGTATAGACAGTGGACAGTGAGGTGTCATCTTTTGAACATGCAAAATGCCACAGTATTTTTATGATAGAAGCAGAGTAAGCCTAGCTCATGTCATGTCTGGAAAAGTAGTTTTCAGAGGCTCTCAAGAAGGACCTTTCTAAGCTTTTAGTATAAAATGATTTTGTAGCTACCTACTTGCTAGCAAGTGAACTTAAAGCTTAATTGAAAAATTATATCATGATTCAAAGACATTATGAGATAGCTAGAGCTCTTAATTTAAAATCTTTACTAATGACTATCATGAGAGCAAATGATTTCTGTATATATTTGAAAATTACACTATGGCAATGCACTATGGAATATGCTACATTCAATTCAGATGGTCATAGGTGATCTGGACTCTCAGTCCCATTGCAATAACTCTGGTAACTTCCAGATACCCAAATACCTCAGATAAAAGCCTATGGCCTCATCCAATTGCCTTCTTTTACAGATGAGGACATTGCGTTTTAAAGATCTGAAATGATTCCCAAGGCCACACACACATGCACATGCACACACACACACACACACGATCGGTGCCAGAAAGGGACTTAATCAAATCGTCTAGCTAAAACCTAAATCTTCAGGATAGGCAGTTAATAAATAAAAGTTGGACTGGTTTCAGGATGTGGATGAAATGGTAATATTCCCATGTATTTCTGGGAAGTAGAAGCCAGAGGAAAAAGAATAAGAGAAGCTTATCCTGTTGGTAGCAGTCCTCAACATGTGGAGGTTCCAAGACACTTTGGGAGAATGCATGAGGCCAAAGCTATTTTCACAATAATAAAACATTATTTTCTTTTCTCACTCTCATCCTTTTGTATGCATACTATGGTTACCCAGAAGCTCCCTGATGCCTAATATCATAGTAGGTTGAGATATGAATATCTGCAAAAGCAGAAGTGAGACTCCTGCTGCCTTCTACTAAGTCAGTCAGTAGAACTGATTTTTAAAGATGTAAAATAATGCCATTCTTCTCGCTACTTTTTGATGAATTAATTTTCATTAAGTTGTTTTCTTGGTTCTGATGCATTGGGTTTATTTTCATTATTATTTAAATGGCAAGCAAATGAGTATTTTTTAAAATCTCCATTTAAACTTATAACGTGAATATTGATAGCTGGAACACACATTAACGAACGCTCTTTGAGGTCATCAGTAATTTTTGAGAGGCAGTGTTGGGACTTTTTGTTTATTTCACCATCTGTGAACAGTGATGATTTTACTCATTTCCCAGTTATACAACTTTCTCTTGCCTAATTGCTCTAGTTGAGATGTCACTGAGTAGTAGTAGTGAAAGTGGACTTCCTTGTCTTATGTCTGATCCGAGAGGAAGATCTTCAGTTGTTCACCATTGAGTGATGTTAGCTGTGGGTTTTTTGTATGTGCCCTTTATTATGTGGAGATATGTTCCTTTTACACACACTTTTTTTAAAATTTTTACACAATAAATGCATGTTGACTCATGTCAGATGTGTTTTCTACATCTGTTGATGTGGTCATGTGATTTTTTATCTTCTTTTTTGTTGACACTGAGTTTTGTTGATTGATTTATGGATATTGAACCATCCTTGTATCCCTGAAAAAAATCTGACTTGGCATGATGCATGATCCTTCCACTGTGCTGTTCCACTAAGATTGGGTCAGGATTTTTGCATCTATATTCATCAGGGCTGTTGGTCTATAGTTTTCCAATTTGTAATGTCTTTGTCTGAGTTCAAGGACCACTATCACAGGAAATAGTAGGGAGTGCTACGTACACCTACAAGCCACAGAGACAGAAATAACCTGTTCTTTTTGCTGGAAATAGTTATTTTTGACTTACCTTTCCAGGGCTGTCCAGCAGGGCAGAGTCCTTGAACTGGACTTGAGATGAAAATTCAAGAGTCCTTGAAATCTGAGAGGCAGTCTTTGATAAAGAAATACATAAATAGATTAGGTTTGTGAGAAATAACTTATATATCTAATAGTAATACAATTCACTTAGTGAAGAGAAGGGCTCTCTGTCTTCTAAAGCACATGGATTACACTGTTAACTAGTTGTCAACCTAACCAATAAGTAGAGATATGAATGTAATCATTTTGGATTGTCCAAGCTGACAAAATACTCTTTTTCGTCTCTTTCCTAAGAAAGTTGTTGCATGAGAACTGATTCTTACATTGGTAGTGTCCACATTTGTGATAGTAATCATTAGAAACTGCATTTTTAGTATCCTCACATGACTGGAGTAAGCACTATATAAACAAACAAATCTAACCCTACAATAAAGGTCAAGAAACTTTTCTTTATAAAGGGCCAGGAGATAATTATTTCAGGTCTTGCAGGCCATATGGTCTTTGTCCCAACTATTCAGCTCCAGCTTTACAGCTTAATAACAGCCAGAGATAATATGTAAACAAATGAGAGTGGCAGCGTTCAAGAAAACCTTGTTGATAAAATTGGACAGTGGACCCAGTTTGCTCCACACAACAGTTTGCCAACCCCTCTTTTAAAAGGGCATTAAATCTTCACTTGCAATGTGATTTCACTGTGTACAAGTGGTACTGGCTGGATATTAATGCAGTCTGCATTAATGATAGCAAACTACAACTACTGAGTACCTACAACATACCAGGTGTCAGATGTTTAACTGATGTTAGCCTCAAAACTCATGCAGGTGTTATTATTTCCACTTTATAGCTAAAACATAACACAGTTAAACAGTTTTCCCAAAGTCACAAGGCTGGTATGTTCTAGAGTCTTCAGTATGACCCCAAATCCTTCAGTCATTTCCCTTCTAATTCCAGTGTTCTGTTTTCAAGAGCATGTGGAAATGTACTGGTTCCTTGCTGATGCAAAACCTCAGCTGTTCGCTCATTGCCCTCTCACTAGACTACATTTCTTTCGTATTAGACTAAAAGGTCAGAGTGATATGGCTTTCAAGTTATTTTTTTTTTAATCCACCTTAACAAAACTTCAGGGTGATACCTGAATCATTCATCTTCATTGCACTGAACTCTCCCAAGGACCATTTTCATATTAATGGTCAAGCAAAGAATACTGAAATTTCCAGATTGAGGTCAAGTAACCATAGAATTAGACCAAAAGCTGGAGTTATTAAACTAAGAATTTCTGAGTCTACCTTTAAAGTATCTTTGAGTACTTTTGAGTTTTGATTTTTTTCCCCCCCAGGAGTCAGATACCTTCTCAGTAGTAAACATTCCTGGTATGTGCATAGGACTTTCTAAGGTTTCTTCATGCTTTCTCTCTTCTGTTGGTAATATTTTTGAACAGCAGTAACCTTTGTAAGTGGTTACCATGTGCCAGGTGCTGGACTCAGAACATCAGGTATCAGCTTCTCTAATTCTTCCCTATTGGCATGAGATAAAAGGTAACACACTCTCAATGTATAGTTGAGGAAAAAAGACTTAGAGAAATTAAATATTTTACCCAGATCATCCAGATTGTATGTGATGTTGTCATAACTTGAAAGCAGCTCAAAAGTCAATGTACTGCAGTATCAACTTTGCAATGGCCTGAGAATGGGAATTATATCTCATCTTTCTTTCTTTGACTTATAGAATGTCCTCCCAAGAACTTCATGCCAAACCTAGAGAGTATTTTAGAAGAATGTGAAATGAAATAGAAAACAGACACTGAAATACACCAACAAGAGATAAAACAGGGCATTGAAATGCATATAGAATATGTTTAGAAATATTTCTTTTTTTAAAAAAAATTAGAAAATAAAATAATATCTTTATTCTAGAAAAAAATTTACCAACATGTTGAGGGGTTATGTGTAGGTTGATGGGTTGTTTCTTCCTTCTTTCTATTTTTGGCATAAGTTTATTTTTCTTTATTTTCTATTTCAAATAGAGGTAATAAAGTGAAAGCTGAATATTATCAATAAAAGGAAAAAGAAAAATAACTGATAGAGTTCCTCCAGTTTGGTCAGCAGTTTTCAAGTACAATTGACAAACTGTTAAATCACCATCAATCTATTTAAGAAGACACAACCTAAAGCTCCAGAACCCAGGGGCACCTAGGAACAAGCCCTGTGGCTCACATCCCTCAGGAAAGGGAGGAGAAATGAAGCTTCCAATTTTTTATATAATTTTTAATTGATTGCACATGTCTATATTTTATATCATTGTCTACCCCTCAGTTCACCCACCGCCTTGTCACCCATGAGTCATCATCTTAACCATGTGTGCCCATTCCTTCCCCAATTTTACTCTCCCCTCCCTTGCTCTGTGCTCTATGCTTCAGTTCTAGAAGGTTCCGATCTTTAAGGTGAGTGTTGAAACTGACTAGGCTACCAGGGTGACTACTTTAAGTAAATACTTAGTAGGAATTAGCTTAATAGTGTACATCAGGACCTGTTTTGAAGGAGAGAGAGGTCTGCGGTGTAGATTTACTGATTAAAAGAGTCATTGTGGGTTCTTGACCAGACTGTGAGATCTGGCACCTTTGGAAATTGAGTGGAAGGGTACATACCACACTCGGTGTTGCAGAGCTTGCTGTTAGGTTCTTGGTTAGGTGGTAAGAACAGCAAATAAGAAAACAGACTTTCACCTCTCTCTCCTCTTTCTAAGATATCCGACAAAGTTTCTAGGCTGCTATTCTTCACCAAAGAGCTGCTCATATTATATTCTGACTCAAAACCTTTCAGTGGCTCCTCACAGCCACTTGCAAAGACTTCACTGAGCATTTAAGGCCCTTCATCTCTTAGACTTGACAATGCCAGTATCTTCAGTTCCTTCCATTCTCAGGCAACAGTGAACTTAAACTACTTGAGGCCCCCTCTGTATTTACTTCTTCAGACCTTCACTCAGTCTGTTCCCTCCCTAGAAATAACCTCTTCTCAAACATAGTTTCTATTAAAAATCCATCAATCCCTTCCTCTTCTTTTCTTCCTTCCTCCCTGTCTTCCTTCCTTCTTATCTTTCTCAGTTTCTCTCTCCCCCCTTTCCTTCCTCCTTCCCATCTCTCCCTCCCTTTCTCCCTCCCTTTCTTCCCTCAATCTCTCCTTCCCTTTCCCCTTTCTCCTTTCCTCCCTCTATGTCTCCCTCCCTCCCTCTCTCCCTGCCTGTCTTCCTCCCTTCTACCCTCCCTCCCTCTCTTTCTTCCTTCCCTCCTTCCTTCCTTTCTTCCTTCCTTCGTCCTAGGTTACATTTATCTGTGCCCTTGTCTTACCACTATGTCACTTTGGAGGGCTCAGACCAAGTATCATCCTTTCTTGTATCTAAATATCAAGCTTAAAAACTTTGTGATAAGTATACCAACTATGAATGTTTTGTAGAAATGAATACTAAGAGATAATAGACTTCATCCTGCTTTACTACAGTCTAGATTTCTGAGGGAAATATTTAATGAGATACATAATAAGAATATGCTAAGGCTATTGCTCAGATTATCTCTGATTGCATACCAGGTATTCCTATCATTTGTTCATTTATGTATTCATTCATACATTCAGTAAACACTTATGTACCATTAAAAGCCAGGCACAATGGGAGATACTAAGTAAACTGTAGAAAAATAAAGGAAAATAGTTCTAACCTCTGAAAAAATATGATCTATTGGAGTAAATTGAGTATGTTTAAAAGGACAAGAATAAATCTGTTTCCAATATTCCAATCCAAATAGGTATCTATTTGTTTTTGTATTATTTTCCCCTGTATTACTTTCCCCCTATAAACATGGGGTAAGAAGTAAAAGAAACATCTGTTTGAAAATTCTAAGTCTTCATGATTTTAGGGACTAAGAAACTAGAGAGAAGAGAAATCCATTGAAGTGATTCAGACATTCTATGCAAATTTTTCACTGGATTCATTATGAAACAGCATGGACAGAGAGGTTGGGAAGCCTGGAAGAAAATAGCCACTATAGGGAGAATTTTTTAAAAGGTTTTGGTAGACTCATGGCATTCAGGAAGCAAAACTGAAGTTCAGGACTTCAGAGCTTAAGATTCATCACTGTTTAGAGGAGGGAGTTAATCCAATAGTTCACATGGCTTATTCTCCCAAGGCAGTCACTGATTAGCAAATAGCAGCATAAAAAGTAATGGGGAAAAACATTAGAGCCTAGAGATTATGGAGATAAACAAAGACTGTGAAAAATGCACAGATAAAAAAATGACTGAAAATTTGCCAAGGGGAATAGCCCACATAAACACTCAGCCTTTCCATTGAGACCCTTTAGGTACTACACTCAGGAAATTTAGGAATCAGAAATAGATTGGATCTTTATAGGGTTTTGAAGAAACTAGTCTCAAATTGGCTCAACCTACTTGGATTCAGGTTCTGCCTCCCCTTCTAACTCCTGGCCAGAAATGAAAGACTCATCTAACATCTCTATCTTTAATGATCTTATACTCTTACAAAGTGTCTCGTGCTTATGAAATATTCAAGCATATCAAGAAGCAATACCCAATAAACAGGTAATAGAAACAGACCCATGGGTGATACAGATAATGTATTCATCAGACATAGGCTTTACAATAACTTTAATTGACTTAAGAAAATGGGTATATTATTCCTCAAAGAACTGCCACTTGAATTTATCTGTGAAGAATATTTTGGCCTTCAATCAGTGAAACACTTAACTGCTCAGAGACTGACTTGTTGCTCAGAGTAATGACAGAGCTCTTCCTAGCCTGTGATAGATAACAGGGACAAACAAGTAGGGGAAGCCAGATCCAGGAGCACATGAGCCAGAGTTGATCAAATGTGTGTGTTTGGAATGGAAATAAACTCATTTCTATTTATTTCCTTTAGGATTTCTTCAGTAAATCTGACCCATTTCTGGAAATTTTTCGTATGAACGATGATGCAACTCAGCAGCTGGTACACAGAACTGAGGTGAGAAGAGTGATTTTGAGTAATAACATCTTGCTTCCTAAGATGATAAATTGACCTGTTTTGAGAAACACCTTACATTTTTCACTGTCTGTTGCTCTGAAGTCAAACCTGGAGTCTTCACTGTCATTAGGAGAACTCTGCCTATTATAGCTTGGGGTGCTTTTGCTTTTGTTTTTGCTTTCTTGTTTTATTTTACTATTTTTTAAATTTTTTTAGAGACGACCCTCTCTGACCAAGGTTTCCCTTGTTGACCTTCAGTGACAGACAGATGGCAACTCAATGATATTGAAACTCTAAATACCAGCCAACACTTAAGGAGAGCTGACTTGGTGACAAGCATTATACAAAGTGATTTGTATGCATCATTTATTTTTTTTCTCACAGTAATCCCTTTACTATTTATGAACTGCACATTTGCTTTACTATTATGAACTGCACATTTGGGAGATAAGTCACTGCCAGTTTTCATACCCATGGGTAAAGCTAAGGATTGATTTGAATTGTTTGACCATGAGCTTCACTCTAATTGATGAGACTAATTTTTCTCCTCAGGGAAAGATTGCTGTCAGACCTGTTCTGTCAGCAACTGCCCTGTCTCAGCGGTCACTTGTTCAAATTCATCTCCCGCTCACTGTCCCTTCACTTTTTCCATATGACTTCCACAGCCATGCCCCCACTATCCACTGCCACACACCCACACAACAACTCACCCCAATGTCTACTTTTTCTTATTCTCAAGTAAGTCTGGGTATCACATGACACATAGTTAACAGTTAATAAAAATATATCAAAATATAAGTAATATGTCCACTAGATGTTATTGTACAATATGATTCTCTGAACTTAATCCCTGGAGTATAGTTTGTGGGAGGCACACCTCACACCTGTGCAGTATCCTTGAGTAACATCCCATTGCCAACACCAGATAGTCTTCTTCACACAGAAAGAATTCTTTAATGGAACAGACCTCTTTCAGGAGAAGTAAGCAGAGCTTGGAGAGAATTGGAATTAGTCTCCATTCATTATTCTGCTAAAGACATTAAACAAAGTCTTTAATGTACAGTGCGAAAGGAGATGGTAGACATGTTGTTGGACTTCCCTTCCAAGATACACCTCTCCTTGCTCCTGGCAGCATTTGTGTTCTCATCACTAACAGTGATATACTCACCCAAGAGTCACTAGAGAACTGCCCAAGCGAGACCCTATTGCTGAGGGACTTCAGGAATCTCACCCAAAAATGGCACTATAAAGTTTTCTAATAAATCAAGCAACATAGCATTCATTGCCTTTCCCTCTTCCTTACTCTATGCTAAGTATTTCCCTCTTCCTTACTCAGTGCTAAGTAAGTATCAGGCAATACTTTCTCTGGGGAGAAGTACATATACACAGAGCTGAATCTCTGAGGAAATTTCCAGTTGAGATTTTGATATGCTATTGAGTTTTCCAAAATGTGGCAATGAGACATCTTCACGTCTCAGTATTTTTGTATAAAGGTGAGAGATTTAAATTAACCCAGATAATTTTATATAACTTTTCTTCTCTTTATCACTTCTATCATCCCCAAGGCATCCAAGCACAAGATAAAGTCACACGGGAACATTAGTTTTTGGCTTCAATGAATTACAATAAATTTAATAATTTATCTATGACATCATCAATAATTCAGAGTCATATTAAGGAGCCCTGTAGAAAAGGGAATCACTTATAAAATAATAATGCTCTTTGGATAGAGAATTAATTTGTTTTTTACAATGTTAAGACTACTGCTAACTACAACTTCATAGGAAGGAAAATCAATAGGACAGAATTCCATCTACATCATTTCTGTGTCCCTCTAGGACAGGGGTTTTCAAATTTCATCTATCATCATCTCTTCAGGTCTGGGCAGATCTGGGTGTGCAGAGCCTAGAAATTTACATTTTTAACAATCTGAGGGTGATATCAATCCTGCTGTTCCCAGGACTGCCCTTTGGCAACCTCTGTCCTAGACTATACAGTTCTCTCCTGGCACAGAGCAAATATGTGTACATGCTAAACCACATTGAATTATTTAAGTCATAATGATGATAGGATAAGATTTTACTCAGAGGGACTCTTGGGTAAGATTTAGCCAAGTTCATGATTACTAAGCTGCTTTTTAAAGAGTTTCATGCTATTACAGACTTAAATCATCATACTGTGGAGCTTTCCTGTCTTGGCTTCCTAAGATATTTAGTAGAAATGGCGATGAGCTAGTGTAAACATGCTCCTAGGAATTTTCTTCTAGAAACTCTCCCTCTGATTTGCAGTCTGATCCAACTCAAGATCATGGGTTCCCACTCAGTTCTTTAGCAGTAGAATTATGCAGCCAAACCATCCCCATGACACTAGTCCTATGCTGACCTCCATAGAAGCAAATAAGATAAACCATAGGACAGATAGTCTATAGAGCTTCAGCAAGATCAGAGGCAACCCAGCTCCTCCATCCCATCCACATTGATACTGGTTGCCCATGGCATCTACATACTGGACAATATGACTGTCCCTATCCATGACCACCCAGGCAGTGACCACAGGAGTTATGTCCCAATGATGCCCTTCGTGGATATTCCCACCAGACTTCCTCCTTCCAAGTTTTCATTAAGGTGCCTCATCCAGACCACTGTCCTTTTCACAAGCACAATACTCCTCAAGCAGTTTTGATGTTACAGTGTGAAAATGTCAAGTACATTTCCTCCCTAACCAACCATTTCTCTTTCTCATGTCAGGTTGTGATGAATAACCTAAGCCCAGCCTGGAAATCATTCAAAGTATCAGTCAATTCCCTCTGCAGTGGAGATCCTGACCGCCGACTCAAGGTCAGAAATCTGTCTGTGTCCATGGAGTTGCAATTACTTTTGTATTCAGCCCTCCTCTCTCTCTAGTGAATGTTGGCACCCCCAAAGTTTTCAGTACCATTTACCCAAAGCTCAGCATCTCAATGGCAGAAGCAGCTGCTATTTGTTTGGCTAGAGTCATTGCAGGTCGAGCAGTACTGAAAAATCTCAGTTGCTTTTTGTCGAGGCAAAGCCTGTGGTTTCTCAAAGGACCTGGTAATCAATTCAGTGTGTAATTCGGCTTTATTAAAAACATCAGTATGGTATCCATTACCTATTGTTGCATACATATTACTCCAAAATGAAGTAGCTCAAAGTAATAACCACTTATGTAGTGTATGGTTCTGTGCACGGGCAGGCTGAGTTACTCTCGCAGGTTTATCTCTTAGTCTTGTTTGGATGCTCACACTTTCATGGTCAGCTATTTGTGAGCAGGGTTTGTCTGGTCATGATCTAGAATGTCTGAGAGGTTCTGTGTGCGTTTCCTATCATCTGGCAGGCTAACATGATCTTAGACATGCAGTGACCTTAGACCCCCAAAACAAGGACAAACTATAAGGGCCCTTGAAGCCAAGACTTGGGACTCATGCAGGTCCTCGGCTCCACGTTCTCTTGTCCAAGGCATGTCTTGTCACTTCTCTAGATTCAAGGGGTGAGGAGGTGGACTACATGTTTTGGTGGGATTTGCTACAAAATGTTATGGCAGGGTGTGAAGATTGGGGAAAGAAGGGGGCCTAGCACCTCTGGTGGGTCTGTGTTGCCTTGATGGTAGGTGGGATGTGGAAACCTGTGTCTGAAGAGGTGCCATCTTAGATCTTATACCTCTGAACCATAAGTAGTAGTCTTACAACTCACCACGAATACTTTTTAAGTATCACAGGAATGTAGACGCTGAAAGAAAAGATGCCTTGTCGGGTTCAGGATACCAAAGGGAGAGAAAAGACACCAGAGCACATCCCAGGGGACACTCCCTGGAGACCTTATCCCTTGCTCTGCCCTGGGAATCCATCCACTGTTGTCAGTGCCCCAGAGTTCAGGCTGACTGCATCAGCGCAGTCGAGATCTATGCACTGTCAGGCTGATCGATTCACATTCACTGAGAAACCAGAGCGTCAGGCAGACTCAGCATTCATATCGGCTTCACCAGGGCATTTTCCCCATGGGGACAAGTCACAGGGAAGACAATTGTCAGAAGGTTTCCATGATTTCCTGAAAACAGAGCCAGGAGAGTGCTGACTGATGGAGGTGGCCCAAGGTTTCCCCCCAAAAAACCTGGGCATGTGCCTCCATTGCAGGAGCATAGGTGCACCCAACAGACTAAATGTTCTCGTAGGTCTTTCAAGGCACTTCATCCCCTGCAACCTGTGGGCCAAGCTCTGCCAGTGTCTGTCTTTGCAGTTTTCTGTTTTTCTTGCCTTTTCCCCCCTCACAAATCTTCTAATATATTTTGATTTCTCAGTGTTACCTATCAGATGAGGATGCTGCCTGGTGAGTCCCAGGCCTCTGGGATGTCACGTGACCTTAAATAGCTCTGAGTTCTAGACTTTGGGATTTAACCCTTGAGGGGCCGTTCAGAGCTGTCCCTAATATCTCCTAGAAGATCCCAGCTATTGCACTGGAATATCTGGAACTTTCATGCCCAAAGGGGATCCAGGGGTATTTGTGTCTTGTATATAATTATGCTCATGTACAGAATGGCCAAGAATAGCAGCTTTGGGCAGGAAGTGATGGTGATCACCTGTACTGAAAGGAAAAGGATCGAGTGTGTCAGAGCTGCACCATTGGCTGTTGTGTTTTTTTTGTGAACTCTGCCTGTGCGTGATAGAATGTTTGCATCCCTGGTGAGAGGTTCTAGTAGTTCTCCACCCACACCAGTCTCAGGACCAAAAGGGTACGCAGATATTGCTAACTGTATCTGGAGGGTACATTGTTGTGACTGAGAACCACAGCTATAAACCCTCAGTTTGAATTCTTAATATCTCTCAGCATCCCCTAGAAAGCTTGTTCACACAGGTGACCTGTTTTGTTTTGTCCTGATTTTCTCTAAACCTTTTTGTCTTTTACTGCTTGCAAGGAAGAACCAGAAAGTTCACCCCCAAACCCCACACCCGGATCTTAATCCTTACTGTGACCCCATTTCACACTCATAGAAGAGGTTTTACTGATTAGACCATCATGGGTGACCCCACCCTTTCCTGATTTGTGGCACAATGCACAGACAGTTGAAACTGAGGTGTCTTTGACTAGTTTCAGAATTATTGAGAACACCTAGAAGAAGGGCTTGGCATTCTCAGGCAATTGAAAGCAAGTTTACTTCCTTCACGACCTGATTTATGATCGAAAGAAAGAAAAAAAGGGGGGAGGGTGGACCATGGACAGTTCCTGACCTGATCCTGTTAGGTTTTCTTGAGATCTGTTGAAATGCAAGGGCTTTGCTCACCGCCTCCTGGACTCTGAGACTGCTGGGTGTGCACCTGTCAATAGTTCACCCACCTTAAACGTCCTGCAATTACCAGCAATTGCAGACTCATCGCGATGTCTCCACATGTCTTCTTGATGTCTTCTTGACTCCACTTAAGTAAATGGCACCCCTGAGCCCAGCAGGCTGCATCTGCTGAGATCCATGATCGATACGGCAGCATGGAAAAGCAATAACCAACTTAAATAGTGTTAAATCAGGCAGGGCTAGAAGAGCTTGCGAATGAGAGGAAAGCTACATGTTCTCTTCATTTTGACATGTTTTTTTTCTTTTGCATTAGTGTTATCTGCTTTTTTGCAGATGAGGAATTCCAGACTCCATGTTGAAGCAAATTGCTTAACATGACACAGCTAATAACACAGCCTTAGTTTAAGCCTATGTCTCTCATGCTTTATTGTCTTTGCGCTTAACTGTTAAAAGACAGCTAACATTTAGTGAGCTTTTACCAGCTGCCAGATACTACACTGGCTACTTTGGCTAAATTATTATCATCAACCCTATCATTATTCAAGGTTAAAAGATGGTGCAGAATGGAGCCTCTGCCACAGGAACTTACTTCCTGCTCACCTAACAATCAGATAAGCCATTATCTTTCTGTCATTGCCTTTCTGCCATTATCTGCCCCTCCTGGCAGTGAAGCATGAAGCCAGCCTGAGTCTGTCCTGGGACCAACCCACCCCTCAGGGCTTTGTTGTTTTGCTTCTCGGTGCCTGCACTCCATTTTCTAGAATGTAATCATATGACCACGCTGAACTACCAAGAAGGCTGTAGAACAAACCATGGAAGTTAATGTTGATGAGTTGCACAGTTTCAGGGCAGAAGATGAAGAACTCTGGAGACAGAAGGTGGCGATGATTGCACAACAGTGTGAGCATTTACTGCCCCAGAGTTGTGCACTTCAGATGGTGGAATGATAGGTTTTGCTAAATATCTTTTAGCAAAATTTAAAAAGAATCTTCATCCTAACAACAAGACTGTAAACTTACCCCCTGGGAATTTGACACCATCATGCTAAACAGCGGTTAACTCCTTCCCACACTGGGCACATTTACCTGTTAGGAGTCATGTTTGGAATGAAGAAAATGAAACGGAATAGACTGATGGCAATCTGTGAGGTTAGCCCACAGAACGGAGATCCTGGGAGGCATGTCCAGGTCCAACTTTAATGAAGTTGTGAAGTCCCTTATATACCCCAGCAAGGAAATGTTACAATGATATAATGAGGAAGTAGCAAAGCATGTGACAAGCAGCAGGGAGGATGAGGGGGTGTGTGATAATAGGAGAATTTACCTTTGGGGGCAACAGTCATCACTAATAGGTCATATGTCTCTTGGGACATTCCAAAGAGGTCAGGAAGCTGGGTTACAGGTGAGAGACGTGCTGTTGCCCACCCTCTAGTGTGCCAGAGGGGGCTAGAGAGCTAGGAGGTGTTCCTCTTATCTGAAGCTCCATCTCTCTACCTGCTTCCACATTCCACACTTACCCATCATGGCTCTTGCTCTCTGGGCAAGTTGGCAGGGGGCACAGCAACTCCTAATTGCTTTCTGAACCCAGTTCTCCCTCTCAGAAACCCTCACAGGGGTCCAGCGGAGGTCCTTCCTGTCATCACTATGAGCAAAGCGCATGAAAGCAGGGGTACAACCCAGTCAAGTGATATTGTGAGGCAAATTGTCCATGGTCATACCCTGTCTGACTTGTTCAGAAAGTGTTTTTGAAGCAACCTCTTGTGGGAGCTACTTTGGAGTGCAGAACTGAGAGCAGCAAGTAAGCATCAGTCAGTGAGATCTCCGGCTGAGAGGGAAGCAGGAGCTCGTCTAGTCACCCTAAGTGGATATTCACCCAGACAGAGAGCATCCTTCTCAGGAAGCCACAACTGCTGTGGAGAGAAGCTTCCCTTGCACATCATTCAGCCTGTCTACTTCTATGCAGCTTCAGCACTGACATGAGACCATCAACCCGCTACTGGGAATACCCAAGGAAAACCATTAGTTCAACAAAGTTGCTGAATCATGAGTGAGAAGGTGCACAGATTGAGAGCTGCCCTCCCCCCCACCCCATGCAACTATATGGCATAGCTCAGATGTTCTCTCTCCAGTGTCCAAATGATGTTGGGTACTGGTGACACCAATGTTTGCTTGTACTCTTGGCTAATTGATGGATTTATGATGGATTGAAGCTAACTGCTTCATCCTCCATTGCACCACCTCGTTAACACTGACGCTGAACAGCTGCCTCAAGATCTTTTTTTTTTTTTAATTTTTGCACTTTGAAAATGTGTTTAAACCTAGTGCTCTTCTCATAAGCTGGCTTGATGTCCCAAGAGGCCTCTGTATTGAGTCAGTTTCTGTAGGACGGCAAGCTACTCTCCCACAGTTAAAACTTTAAATGGAAGATTTTTATTTGAAGTATTGCATTCTGCAGCCATCCTGGATATTGCTTTCTGGGAAGTCTTTTCAGTGGAATTATAAAACAAAACCTTCAGGGAGTTATCTCTTAGGAAGAAGTTTTTATTGAGAGATTCCTGGAGGCAAATGACCCTTTTCTAGGTACGAGGTCTCCCACCTCATCATGGAGATAGAGCAGAAGCTGGGCATGGAGAAATTACCACTCAGACTGGATATTTCCTGCTAGGTCTCCTTCTAACCCATGTGGCCTCTGCCTTCTCTGTCTATATGGAAACTTGACTTTGTCCAGTTGCTCAAATATTTTTTTTCCTTTTCTCAAGATAACACAGCAATTCATACCACATTAGGCTTCAGATGTGCCATTTCCCAAACCCCACACCCACCACTGAACGGTTCAATCATTCTCCACCACCAACTGGTCTACCCACTCTATTATGCCCTCCCCATCTCCTTCTCTTATGGCCACATCATTCTGTGTCAGAGTCTAAGCATTTGTTTCTGTTTCTTTTTGTTTGTTTGTTTGCCTAATTTTTCTTTATACTCCACAAATGAGTGAAATCATTCTATATTTTCTTTCCTCCTCTGATTTAGTTCACTTAGTTTAAACCTCTCAGGATTCATCCATGTTGTCCAAGATTTCATCTTTGAAACCACAAAACGGCAAGAGTTCATCTTTTTTATGACCAGTAGTATGTGTATGTGTGTGCATTTATGTGTGTATAGCACCTCTTAATCCATTCATTTTTATTGGGCACTTGGACTATTTCCATGTCTTAGCTGTCAGCCAGCCACATCAACTTGATGGAACCTACAAAAATGACATATATGAAGCAGATATATTGGTCTCTCTTAAATCAGGAGACCAATATATTAACTTACTAACAATTTAGTAAATTAACAAAAACTAATTCTTGTTCTGTATTCCAGTTACTCCTTCCCTGTTATCTGAACACTTAGCAAGCACATTGATAAGTTACATGGTAAACTTGGATAAATCAAGGCAACAGCATATGAAGAGTCTTCAGAAGTTCTACTCTAGTCAACAGTCTTACACAACATTGCTTTGGAGTTTGAGGAATAGGGTATTTTCTTTTTAAAATACAGATAATTCTAGGACTTTGTGAAGTCATTAAAGCTGATCTGAGGCCCCTCAGCTGAGCCATGGCAAGTCTTGTCAGAGTATAATTTTCAAACCTTAAAAACATGACTCTTATCTAATGATCAAATGGAATCTGTCAAAGATTTCATTCAACTCATTCATAAATAAGAAAACCAATAAAATGATAAAACCTTTCCAGGAGCATTTTGAGGAATCAGGTTTACACGATTTGTTGTTGTTGTTAAACAGAGGACTAAAATTTCTGAAATCAAAATTGGCTAATGTCCTTCACAGTAATAAATCATAAACTACAGTTATCTTTACTACCAGACAGGAATTATTGCATCACATACAAGTTAAATGTGACTTCACAGAGTCTAAGTACCTAATTAAAATATAATAGGAACATCAAGCATTGGTGCATTCTTAGAGGAAAATAAATTATCCTTGGAGGTTCTGTTGGACAAAGCTTCAGTATGTCATTGAAAGGACTTGCAGTCATATCTTGACTTATTTCCAGCTTATGGATAGTCTTTCCCAATAGGCTCAAGTAGTTCCCCAAGCCCACATTTTTATGCCTGAAATTCTGTCCCCCTTTACTCTCCCTATTGTGTAGTCATCCCAGCTTGGGGAAGTTTAGCCTCAGTTGTAGCAAGTAAAGAATGTCAGAGCCCTCGACAGTAGACTTTTTAAATAATGAACACCAAAGAAATATCCACTTACATTTCTCTCTCTGCAGTTCTTTTCTAGCCAAACTGACACTGCCCTTTTATCTCCGCCTTCTAGGCCCAGGTGGGCCCACTCGTGCATGCGCATATCCACTAGGCCAGGTGAATACAATTTGGGGACTGCTTGATACCACAGGTGCTGGTCATAGAGGCTATGGCAGAAGGGCAAAAAATCCTGAAAACTTATTTATCCTACACTCCCCCACCTCAATCTTTGAATGACTGACATATTCTTAACCTTCAGAGGGCCGCCCAAGCCTCAGCCACTGAGGGATGCCTTCCCAGATCTCATTGTTCATACATGCATTCCTTCAGTTACTCTCCACAGCATCCCCCTACAAATCTCTCCCATGGAACTTACCATCTGTCATCATTATGTCCAGTTGTTTATCATTTGTCTCCTCTGCTGAAGTGCAAATACCAAAATCCTCTGTATCCTTAACCCCTACAGCAGTGCTTGGCATATAACAGATACATATCTGCTTAATGGTGCTGGTAACATGGATGGGTATATTTGCTTGCTTGTAGTTATATGAGTCAGATCTTACGAGGGACATCTGCCAACTTTTTATTCTTGGTCTGCCCTTTAAAAGGTTGTAGGAAAGACACCCCTCTCTGCCACTTATTTTTACCCTCATTTTGACACTATTGATTAGTTTATTATTACAATACATCACTTTTGACCTGGGACACTTCCTTTCATTGAAGGTAAAGCTTAATTTATTATGGAAACGTTCTTTATGGTCAGTCTGGGGGCTACCCCACTGCAGCCCATTTAGTGTTGAGTTTCCTCTCCTAACTTGTTTGCCCTTGAATGTGAACTCATTGTCTTTCTATTAAGACTTTTGTGTTGCAAGAAAAGGAAGATTTGGATGAGGAAGAAATCAATGTGGGTGGGGGGAGAGGAGTGGCATTCCTTCAGGAATGAGAGACTAGAATGAAAGTCACAAGCCATTATCTTGGCCCTCCTAGCTCTCACAGCATCCCTTCCATGACACAGTGAGACCTAAATTCCTCTCAGAAAAGGAATGGGAAGGCAATCAGCTTGTACTTCCCAAATGGCAGGTCTCTTTCATTTCACTGGCATATTTCATGGTCAGTTATTCTTCTTCCTTTAAACCATCTCTGAACTAGCAGGAACTAAGTTGAATACAAAATTAAGCCCTGAGATTTTTGATGGGAAAGGAATAGGGATGAGGGCTGATAAGGAAGATAAACAGTAGTCAACAAAGTCTTGCAATAGGTAAGAAAAGAAAGACCCACCTCCATGAAGACTCACTGAATAATCTATATAATGATTCCTGGATCGTTTCTAAAGTTGACTTGTCTTTTTTTTTTTCCTCCTTTCCTTTTTCTCAGCAATTAAATTCTACCCAAATATTACTGTTCTGAGCACTTGGTATGCCTGGTTGCACTAACATGTAAAATACTTTATGACAGCTGCCTCGTGGAAGAGTAACATCACTAAATGGGCTTTTCAGGAAGAATTACCTCTAGCTCATCTCCCCCACAGAACATAGCCCCTTCCATAGCTCTTACCATGCACTCACCCCTGTGACCCCCAGGCATGAAACCCACTCTGAAAGACTGTCTCAGATGACCTAGCAACAGTGCACTGTATAATCCAGAACAGTGTTGTCAAACTTCGGTATACAGCCAGATCTCCTAGGAACTTGTTCAAACAGATTTTTCTGGGATCCAACCCCAGAATATCTAATGCAGTAGTTCTAGGGTGGGCCCTGAAAAGGTGCATTTCTTGCACATTCCCAAGAGCTGCTGCCACGGCTAATGCAGCATTTACAAGAAGAGAGTCCATGATTCTGAAGAAATAGTTGAGAGCCTCAGTCTCAGGTTTTCTTCAATCTTTAATCTCTATCTGTTGTTTCCTTCCTTCCCAATCTGGCTTATTCAACTGTCCATGTCACTGTGGTTCCTCATTGTACTCAAGGCTTGTCCACAGCCAGTCACTGATACAGAATCTTAAAATTAGAAGGAAGCTTCGGGATGATCTGGGCTCTCCATCAGGATTTCTGAATGTCAGCACCGGAGACCGTTTGGATGAGATTTCTTTGCTGTAGTAGTTGACCTGTGCATCGGAGGCCATTTTGCAATGTCCCTAATGAGTTGCCAATAACAACCCCGATGGTGACAATGAAATATGTCTCTAGACATTGTTAAATGTCCCATAGGGGATAAAATCAGTCCCAGCTGAGAATGGCTGTTGTCAGTAGTATCTTAAATGTCTCCCATTCTGTTGGGATTTAAGGGTGAAAATGTATTGCTTCCTTTCCTGAGTTTGGTGCAACTGAGAAAATAAGGAAAACATAGGAAATTCACAGCATCACTGTCGGCACTAAAGCTGGGCCCTGCTGCCTAGGAGGGCTGCTTCTTGGGGGGGGGGGTGTTTGTATTGTAGTTAGTAGCTAATCTACAGTCCATTGTCACAGGCTGCGAGCTGAGATGGACAGGGCTCATATTGGCATAGAGAACACTTCATTCCACTCTTATCTGTCTTCAGAACACTGAAGATGGACTGGCATGATGGACCTCCCAGTGGGCAGCAGTGTTGCCATTCCTCCAATGGTTACCTTAAGAAACATTCCTTGGGAGATACCAGCAAATTTATAGGTGAATCCCCTGACCCCATTTATCTCGTGGGAACTAATAGTTTACCCAATTTAATTGTACATTAGCCACTCATCTTCCTTGGTTAATTGGTCATAAAACATTCTCTTGGCCACTCCCTCTGCCCCCTTGCCTGGAGCCTTCTAAAAGGCCTTGTAATTTACCTTGGAGTTGCTATGGGTCATGCTTCTAGTAACCCCCAGCCGTCGGCTGTGCAGTCTCTATCATTGTCCTTTCTCACACCCTGCGGCTGCCTCTTTACAGTCCATCTCAGGCAGGGTAAGAAGCATGGTGTGAAGACCAGGAGAAAGTGCAGTGGCCTAAGCTGGTTCTCAACCTTGGATACATACTGGAATCACTTGGGGAGCTTTTGATTCTTAGTTGACTCCTGAACCCCCATCTCATATCAATTTTAACAATTTCTGGGTATCAGGCCAAAGCATCAGAAATTCTGAAAAGCTGCCAGTGACTTCATTGTCCTTCCAGGCAGAAAACCACTGCTGAACCAAATAGACAAGAACTCTAGCTCCTGATGACTTCTTTTTATTTAAGGGTATTGAAGAGAAAAGCAGCTGATGCAAGATCTCCTAGTAAGCTGAAGACTTTTTTAGCCAACTAGTCTTCAAGATTCTGCTGACGTGTAATGTTATATAAGCTTTCAATGAAGAACATAAACTATTTCCAGGCTTCAGAATAGGCTTCTTGGCTTGGGAGGAAATAACGTCTAAGCCAGGACTTCTAAGGTTTGTAAGAAAGAGCAGACTTGGCCACAGGTAGGCTGATGCAGCAATATTTGAATATATTCAGGAAGAGGTCCCTGAGCAGGCCAGGAGATAACCCTGCAGGTGAGGTTAGCAGAACCCGGAGCTTATGGTAAGGAGTTTAGAGTTTCATCTCCAGGTCACTAGGGGGAACCAAGGGGCTCTCTTCAGCAAAGTGACATGGTTAGATTTGCATTCTGGGAATTGGAGTCCCAAGAAGTCGAATTCTGCCTGTCTTAGGGCATTTGGATTGAACGAAGGTATGGCTGGAAGTGGGAGACCAGCTTGGAAGTCATAGAAGTAATCCAGGTCACAGTTATTTACCAGACAGTGGTGACCAGAACTTGTCTTACTGGATAGCAAGGGGGAGAGAAAGAGGGAAAACTCAAGAATTTGGCCCCAATTCCTAACTAGGTCACACTAACAGAACATGGGGCCATTTCTTTATATCAAGCCATGGAAGGCGCAGGCAGTTTGGGGTAGGAAAGCTGAGTGCAGGAAGTCACTCAGCCTCCAGGAAACCAGGACAATGGGCACCTGTGAGGGTCTGTTATGAGCATTTGATGCTCAGAAAAAAGAACTGGACAGAACTGAAGCATAGAGCAAGACAGGAGGAGGAAAGTAAAATTGGGGGGTGGGGCATAAGAGAATAAGATGATTCATGGGTGATAGGGAGGTGGGAGAATCTCGGAGTAGACAATGATATTTAAAAAAAAAAAAAAATATATATATATATATAAAGAAAAAAGAAAAGAGAGCTGGGCTCAGCTATAAAGTAAGAGCTGTCAGTAAGTAGATGGCGGCGGCGTGGGGGGTAGGGGTGGGGACAGTAGTTTAAACACCCACGCAAGTGCACCTGGGAGTATGAGTAGGAGGAAGCTCACCAGAATGATGTTGATGCTGTGTGTTTCTCTGTGGCTAAATAATGAAACCATGTTTAATTTTTTTTCTAATTTTCTATCTTATGTTTGCAACAAGGAAAAGAAAACACCAGTTTAAAACACACACAGTTTGTAATGACCAAGCCAGTTTGCTGAAGGTACTGAAACATTTTTGTTCCTATTTAAAAAATCAGAATTGAAATCAGTACTTTTAAAAGTCTCAGAAGGTTTTCCTGATGTGAGGCAAGCATATCTGATTTTTGCATGGAGACATTATACAAAATT
>PVHY01009612.1:0-55491 GCA_004024945.1 Uropsilus gracilis
GAGGCCCCACCAGGCCTCACCCCTGCCCTGCCTCCAGGCAGGGTCCAGATGTGCTGCTGTTTCCTAGGTGTCTCTTGGTTTTTCCTCCACATCCTATCAGGCTGTCACTCTGTCTCCCTGAGGAAGCCTGCGCAGCCTACTTTGTGGACTTTGAGGTCACTGGAGTGCAGGGATTCACAGCATAGCCGCTACTCCTGCACTGACCTCTGGGTCCCTCTGTTAGAGCACCTTGCACATCCCTGGGTGCCACAGACCCACAGACATTAGCATTGGCAAGGCCTGTGGGGTGTAAAGTAATGGGAGGGGCGTTTCCTCTCCTGCTGGAGGCAATTGCAGCCTTAAAGGCAGGCGCCCAGCAGGGCTTGGTTGTGGGGAGGACCCCTCTTAGAGACAAAAGCTTGTCTCCCTGCTTTCTCCCCAGAAAATCAAGGCCAGGGCAGAGTGGGCGCCTGCAACCTGGGGTGCTGTTGGGGCTCTTGGCTCCTCCAGCCCGCTGCACACATGCAGATAGATGGCCTGCACTCATCAAATTTCTATCAATACTCATTTACGAATATCAATAATAAACTGTCTCCCAGGGGATGTTGCTCCCCGGCGGCCCCACTCCTGAGAGCCCCTGGAGCGCCTCAGTGCAGGTGTCAATGTTGCTGGCGCTGCTCCCCAGTCATTGGCAGTTATTAAAAATGACCTTGATGTAATTTCATGCCTATCAAAACCACGGCAATATGGTGAGGGCTGGGGGCTGCGGGAAGAGGGTGGTGCAGACCTGGGTTCTGGGTCCCCCAGATCTGCGGGGAGTTCCTGGCTTTGCTGCTGCCACCTGCTAACCGGATCCCCCTGAAGAACCACCCATCCCAGGTCTGATGGGCAACTGACAAATTGTTCCCAGGGAGCAGGGTCTCAGGGGTGCTGGGGCCTGGTCGCAGAGAGGGCTCGGGGCAGGGGATTCCCTCCTTCTTTGTCATGGATCAGACTCCCTTATTCCTTACGCTGTGTAAGCTCAGTGATCTTCCCTCTTTCAAGGCCTCCTCCTTTAGGTGCACACAAAGCAGGTTTAGTGGGTGTTCCTCATAGGCACCCCAAAAGGCAATGATTAACAGACAAGCAATTGATTCCAGCACGAAGAGGCAGCTTTTTGGTGCACGGCATTCAGGTACAGATACCAAGGTGTCTTGGGTCCTAGGTGTGAGCAGCTGTGTTCCCAGCCTCTGTACCCAGTCTTGACCAGTTCCTCCAGGCAGGAGGCAATGGCAGACCAGCTTCCCGTTGGTGAAGGTTCTTCTTAGTAGGCAGCCCTAGCAGAGACCACAGATTCCTCCAGAAATGACCCCTAGTTTCCTCAAGCAATAATTTCTTCTGCTGACATTTTTTTCAGCAGATAATAATAAAGGTTTAGAAAAAATCCAAAACAATTGCTTATCAATGAGGAACATAAATTGAGACCAAAAAGTGAAATAATTAAGCAAAGCAAAATCTGTGTTGTAAATGTTACAGCCCTAAGGAGGGATCCCCAGTCTAAGGAGGGTGGGGTGGGCGTACTTGAGAGGGGGTGAGGGAGCTGGGGGTCTCCTCTCTGTTCCTTGAATGTCCCTCATTATAACACATGATGGTTCTAAAGAGGGAAGGGATTGAATTTCCGCTCCATGCATTTCCCTCACCAATGTGATCAAATTAGATCTTTAAGGGAGGTCTGCTAACTAGGCTTCTGAATATGTCAGCATCGCAGTCATACAGGAACTGCTAAAAAGAGAGTGATGTGATCTTTGCCTCACTGGCTCAATATAGGGATAGAGATTTACACATACATATATGTATATCTGTGTGTCATGCTGTGTGTATGTATATACACCTCTATGTACATATCTCTGTGTGTATAAAAGTAAAGATATGGAAATATGCAAACAGAGCTTTAACTGTGTGTAGAGTTATATAGATGTATAATTAATGATTTCCAAAAATTTTTATGATATGCACACATAGAAATTCGCCATACGAGTGGTCAAACATAGGTGCCCTATCACCTTGTTATTACAGACACCACAACTGGAAGCTTTGACTCCAGGGATGCGCTGAGGCCCTGGCTCCTGGACTCAAAGGTCTGCATTTAGCTCATGGAGCTCCATGACCACGGAGCTCAGCTGCAACCATCCTTTGTGCATTCTACATAGGTCTGTGCTTCTACCCTGTGGCCCCAGATGCAGTTCTAGGGCAGCTGGGGGCCAAGCAGGTAGGTTGCATCCAGCAATTGGGCCTTGCTGTGCTTGGGTGGGCTGATGACCCTGTGTTTAGCTCTGTTACTCCCCACCACACACAAGCAAAAATGAAGTAGCAGAATATAGTGACTTAGACCACGCAGATTGTGCTTTACTTTATTATGCTGCATGCTTTCAAGGAATCCACTCAGTGTCTGGCCTGGCTCTCCTAGCCTGAGATGGCAGCGAGTTGGAAAGACAGGGCTGAACAGATGGGCCAACAGGGGTACTCATCATGGTCATGGCTTGCAGGCAATTTGTGGTTCCTCACAGTAAGGGGCGGGGGAGTCATGAGCCTGGGGTGGTGGGGCATCTACCCACTTAGGCCTCTCTGGTCTTGCCTCGAAGTCTGGTTGCCACGGATCACACTGCTGGCTATTAGCTTCACACTCAATCCAGGCTGGGGATGCACACCCCTAATTTTTGATGGACAGAAGCTGTCGACAAATAAATGGATTTGCTACAGAACAAGCACACCCTGAGGCAGAATGACATTGTGGTCCCTGAAAAGGCTTTCCTCACTGAGCATCAGGGAAATGTGATGAAAATCATAGTGAGATGTATCTCATGTTTGTTGGAATGGTTATGAGATCGGAAACAAGTGTGGGTGAGGAATGGAGAATGGGGTCCCTTGCACTGCTGTTGGATTGTAAATCAGGGCAGTCACCACTGAAAACAGCAGGAAACAGCCTCAAAAATGTTAAACATTGAATTCCCCTGTGATCCAGCTCCCTTCCATTTCTAGAGGGAACAGCATCACCGTCTCAAAGAGATACCCCCCGCTCAAAGAGATACCCCGGCTCACTGCATGGCCACCCATAACCAAGAGGCAAGGGCTAGCCCTGTGTTGCCTGTGGCAGGCGAGTAAATAGGGTATCAACCTGCACCTGCGTTTGTGTCCACAGTTGTCTACACCACACGTGCACCCCGTGTCTGTGTTTGTATCTGTACAAGCTTTCTGTGTATAGTTCTCAGTCATGAGAAGGAATTCTACCATTTGTAACAACTTATGTGGACTTGAGGCCACGGCGTTAAGTGGTCTGTCACGCAGAGAGGTAGACACTGTGTGGAATGATTTATATGTGGAACACGAAGAAGCCAAACTCAGAATACAGAGTGTGGACTAGTTACAGGATGGGGTGGAGGAGGGGTGGGGAGATGACGTTCAGAGTGTGTGAACTGCCTGTTAGGTGGTGAACACTTCTGGGGGCTAACGTCCCGCCAATATGGTGACTGGAGTTGGCAGGAATGTGACGCATACTTAGAGGTCATGGAGAGAGAAGCTTAGATGTTCCCAGCAAAAGGTTACCAGTGTGTGATAGACATGCTGACTAGTCCTGTGCTATGTGATGTTACAGCATATAGGTGTACGTCACCACAGGGTGCCCTTTGAACTGATATGATGCTGTATTATAAATTGTATGAATAACACTGGAAAAAGTAAAACACACTTTATTAGATATAAAAAAAATTGGAAAAGGAACACTTTAGGTCTAAAAAGTAAGAGTACTAACACAATGTAATTCTAGAATCAATAAGTAAATTATCAACAGGAACAGGATAAACGTGACTAAAATAGAAACTTTCAGTGGACAGAGTGAAAACGACAGCTGTTACACCCAATAAAGAACCAAATAAGAACCAAATATTACTTAACTTTCATTAATGATTGTTACTGAAGGAGAAGCATTGAACATGATTCACAAAATATATTCAAAGATGTGAGTTTTTTTTTTGAAGTTAGTAAAAACCCTTCTGCTGATCAGAAAATGAAGCCATTTTTCCAAGAAATACATACCATCTCTAAAATGCATCCCACTCGAGTGTATCTTGCTACTATATAAGGCTTTAAGGATAAGAAAAAAATTTTCAGGCATCCAGAGAGGTATGAAAATAATCAATTCAGTACCAGGGAAAATATATGGTAGACTCAAAAGAAAACGAAGCAACATCTACACATTTCAGAAGAAATGGCAATTTGAATTAGGTTATCATATTGAGTCATAATACCATCCAAACAAGAATGTAATGGAATGCCAGGTATGGAAACCCCGGGAAGACCAGGAGCCCATGGGGATGTAGGGGTGGCAAATGGTGAGGTGGGGCCAGTCACCTCCCTCAGAAAGCAAACTCGACTGCCAGCGTGTTCAATGTGACCAGAGGGGAGTGAGACAGCCCATCCAGGGCTAGCAGACTTGAACAGAATGGCTTCCCGAGCATGTGCCACCTATCCCAGGCTCATCAATTCTCACAGTCTTCATAGCAACCTTGTGATCTAAAGACAGTTGCTGGGGAAACAGACATCGAGCCTGGTTTCCAGGGAGGAAAGATATAAGGCTAAGGGTCAAAGCCATGTAAGTCCACACTCTCTTCCAAGTTCTTCCCTGAAAGTCACAAAAAGAAATGAAGGAAGGGTGAAGGGAAGGATACCCAGTGACCTAAGGGACTTTCCTCCCTGACCACCCGGTCAGACAAACTGCTCAGCCTAGGCCCTTGGTCCCCACATTTCTCCCGCTGAACCTTCGAGGGTAGACACTTCAACCCTTGTGTAGCAAGATGCCCTCTCTGCTGCATTGGATGCAATTGGCCTCTCCTCCTGGGGACAGTCCCTTAACCAGCCTAAAGGTCTCCCCCAGGTTGTCCATGTTCTGACCACCCTTTGCCCTGGTCTCCCTTTTGTCAGGCTTTCCATCACACACTGGTAATCTTTTGGTGGTTACTTCAGGTAGCTTCTCCTCCAAGTCCCAGCACCATGCCCACAATTCAAATTTGTTTGAGTCCAGCCTGACTGTGCCTGAGTCCAAGCTCCTTTACCCCACTGCCTGCAGGACATTCCCACAGTCCCCCAAACCAACTCTGAAAAGGATGTTCTTTGGACCTTCCCCAGCATGGTTCGTCTAAACTCCACCCTCGGTCATGGTCTGCAGTCTGCCTCTCTCCCCAGCCCATGCACCCTCACCTGGTGAGTGGGCAGATCTGGGGCCCTTGCCTGCATCACAGTGTCCTCTCTGCAGCTTCACCTGAAGGTCACCCCCACTCAGGCACTTATCACTCTCAAGAACTGAACCCCTTTCTCCAGTCCACCCCGAGGGACAGACTCATTTTCTACCTTCATTTTCTACCTCAAAATGTCTGAGGAGAGTATTCTGACTCGGACAAAACGGTGTTGAACCCCCAAATTACATTCATGTTCAAGGTCAGGGTCCTGGATTGTTTCTCTTTTGTTTCATTATTTATCTCCAGAATCTATGTTTACTAAAGGAGCACTTGCCATGTGTTTACTGATTTCTGGCTGCACTGCAGATGCCTCCAGCACCTGCTTTCCACGGACCCCTTTGTCTGAGTCTTCACTTGACATATAACTCTAGGGATGGAAGAATAGCTGAGATTCTGATCATTATTAGCATAGTTTCAGCACAAGTCTTCTGGCTGAGGTCACCTTCCAAGTAGGAACTTGCATTTATGGTTCTTTTAGTGTAACTTTGAAAGGGAACACGACCTTGGTGAAGACCCATTTAGCTAAAGATCAAGGCAAATTTTAATTTTTCTAACAAAGAGCAATGGTGATGACCAGGGTCAGGGGCCTACACTGCTTGGACAGGCCCCCAGCTCTGGGCCTGTTCCAAGCTCGCTCACTTAGGCACCTGCTTGGATTAGGTGCAGAGAACAGAGA
This sequence comes from Uropsilus gracilis, assembly GCA_004024945.1. NCBI lineage: Eukaryota > Metazoa > Chordata > Mammalia > Eulipotyphla > Talpidae > Uropsilus > Uropsilus gracilis. The sequence goes on from PVHY01009612.1 coordinate 5,926, forward strand.
TGGGAGCTCACAGGGGAAAGACATGTGACGAGGACACCCAGCAACATGATAGCCAAGTGAGCCAATGCACCCTTTGACACCCCAGGCATGCAGGACCAGTGTTTGGTCTGTTCACTACCTTCCTGCCTGAAGGGGGCAGTGCAGGGAGAGGAGAAGATCACTGGGTGGAGGAAATTGTCATATGTGAAAGATAACAACAGAATATAGAGAGAAATGCTGGAAGGTCTCACATGTAGAATACAGATAAATCAAACAAAAGGGAAAGAAATAGTTGACACTAACAAGCTGAACATAGAAATGAAACATTCAGCCAGGAAAGGGGAAGGAGGGGGGTAAAACAGGGAAGGGAGGAACACTAGGGAATTTGGTGCCAGGTGACAAGGTGATATGGTGGTGGGAGAAACATGGGAACTACAACGATGTAAGAAAAAAAGTCAAAGCAACTGGATACAAATTTGAATGTTTCTTAGAACCCAAATAAAATCATCTGGGGCATTTTCTTTCATATTATTTTAAATATGGCTTTTATATTCAATAATTATATTTAGTAAAATACATTCCAATGACATCATTTTATATTAAATTTTGCAAATAAGTAGTTAATAAAGTTGACTTTTTGTACCTTTTCTCCTTAGAAGGCATATATATGTAAAACACCTGTGGGTACATTTGGATCACATATACACACACACAGGTGGAATATAAGAATACACACATGCATATGTGTACAGTCATAAAGCAAATGGGAATTGTGTTACTAGAACTGGAGGGAGTATATTAAAATTTCTAATCCACTTACCACAAATTATTCATGGGTAAACAGGGAAGGTCATGTTGGCAGCATCACTTTCTATGTCACCTGATTGTGACAGAAGCGTATGTGCAGGGAGATGAGCTTGCCCATAATGGCCTCCTCCTCATGTCCTAATGAACAAGCTGGACCGGCCCTGTGTCATGATTCAATTTGTTACCTTTGTTTGCATCCATCTAATACCTTTGAATGAATATGTGGAGTGCCCATCCTGAGTGTGATCGATGTCTCACCTACATGGAAACAATCTTCATATTCACCCCAAGTCCCACTTCCTTCCCCTGTAAACTGAGTGAAGCTCATTTGCATTTGCACTTCAGATAATGGGTCCTTCCTCCCTGCTCCTGATGCACAGTGGATAAACATCTTCACACTCACACACACACAACACATACTGCACACCAAAAACACTATGAATACTACACACCACATGCCACATAACACACATGACATGCCACACACTACACACACCACACCACACCCCACGTACCATGTACTATTTACCACCCATGGCATACATCATGCAAACTACATCTGATGTGCCATACAATAACATACTACATACCACATAAAACCCAAATGCTACACACATGCTATATACCACATCCTCACCACACACACCATACCACACATACACACACTGCATACCTCACCCACTCTACATACCACAGACACACCACACACATATCATACTTGCCACATATACATACAAACCCCAAACACCCCACATACCGTGCACACACAATTTCATATTTGTGAAAACACCAGACACCTCTGAACATGGCACTAGGTGAAGCTGTGTTGACCTCAGTGTCAGTCATGCCTGTTTCATCTCCAGCAACTGCAGCCAGATCCTGATCAGTTCTTTTATCCCCTGTTGGGCATTTTTACCCCCAGTGCCCAGAAAAGCTTCTGAAAAGTATCAGATTTCAGGACAATAGGGTGCTGATGGGACGTTGACCCCCAAACACCTGTAGCTCTGTTGCCTTCACCTGGGCGATATGGGAAGAGACGATGACCCCCTCCCTCAGGAACACAGGATCCTCTGACCACCCCCACTTGGGGAGGTGAGCCATGTACCCTCCTGAGAAACATGTCCCCTTCTGTGCTTTATGCCCCAAGTAAGTCACCGTGGAGCAATGCACCTGTGACGCTGATTTACAGGTGAGCCTGGCAAGACCCCAGTGCTCAGATATTTGCCCAACTGAAGAAATGACAAAGGTGACAGATTTAGTGCAGATTTTAAAAGGAAATGTATTTGGTACTATAGTTAATATGTCCTAGAATTTAAAAGGTACAGTTGAGGCTTATGAAATAAAGGAGGAGAGAGAGAGCAGTGGGAGAGAGAATAAAAACGATGGATGCCTAAGCGACAGGTTAAATGCAACCAAAAAAGTAAATTGATGAGCTGAGATCCAAACAAAGATCACTCATAGTGAGAAACATATTGACAAGGTAGGGGAAGAAGGAAGGAGGAGCTGGAGCTGGCAGGAAAAGCTAGAGTAGGAGGCCCAACACACAGCTGACAAGCATCCCAGAAGGTTGAATAGAGGCCAATGGGCAGCCAATAGTGATATTGTTATAACAATTACACGGATTTACTCCACTCGCGTTTGAGCAATATTGTCCTAAGTGCTGTAAATGTCTCTTCTAATAATCCCACATGGCTTATTACATTCATAAAATCATGTTTCTGTGAGGTGCCGGGGCAAGGCCGTGAGTGTAAATACAACTCCAGATTCTGCTTTTCAGAGTTGGATTCCAGAGCCAAGCACGCACCCGCGCGTAGGCTGGGTACGTGACTATTTAGTGGAAAAACAACCAGAGTGCTTTCCAAAATCTTTGAGAAAGGAATTTTATGAAAATTCTCAGTTTTTCAGTGACTCTAAAATGTTCTAAGATTCAAGAAGCATATTAAAATGTGCCTTTTATTTGTAAATATGATAGAAGTATATATGCTAGAAGTCAGGAATATGAATGGGAATGGGAGATGAACTTGACTTGCATTTATTTTATACCTTGTGAAATAGTGTAAAGATTTAAAATGCTAAGAAGTAATAAAAAGAGAGGAGATTGCAAGAGTGTGGGCATGTGGTGTGTGTGTGTGTGTGTGTGTGCGTGCAGTATGTGGTGTGTGTCTAGTGTATATTTTCCATGTGGTGTGTGTGGAGTATGTGTGATGTGTAAGGGTAGTGTATGTGGTGAATGTGTGGTATATGTATGGTAAGAGCATGGTGTGTAGAGTGTGTGGTGTTTGTGGTATATAGTGTGTGTGATGTATGGTGTGTGTAATTTGTTCTCTGTGTGGTATAAAGTATGTGAGTGTGGTGTTTGATATATGTGGTGTGTGGTGTTTGTGGTATGTGTATTGTGGTGTGGTATTGTGGTGTGTGTTTTCTGTGTGCTGCATGGTATATGTGGAGTGTGTCTGTGATGTGCTGTATGATTTGCATGTGATATGTAGTATGTGGAGTGTGTGGTGTTTGTGGTATGTAGTGTGGGTGGTGTATGTGGTGAGTGTATATTGTGTAATGCATGTGCTTTCTGTGTAGTGTGGTATGGGGTGTGTGTGCATGAAGTATGTTTTCTGCATAGTATGTGCTGTATTTGTGCCACACACATTAAGATGCAGGACACATGCACATGTTCTATTATGTGCATGATACATATATATATCTACATGTATATATATACATATATATAAACATCTTTATATATATAAACATCTTTATATATATAAACATATATATATTTATATATATAAACATATTTATATATATATATATACATCTAAACATCCATTTGTCACAGTGGAAAATCAGCCATGTCTACTATACACAAAACATCAGAAATTGCTCAGCAGTGATACAAGTGTTCACCAGGACCATAATAGACAGACTGTTGAATGGGCATATGGGCAGGGGAGATGGGAGCTGACAGGGTGTGTCCCTAAAAAGCCCTCCTTGCAACTTGGAGTGTTTATTCTCATAACATGATTTTATTAAGTCAAACTATACAAAATTGCCATTTGCACAGCTGAAAGCAGTAGCATCTTGCTGGCTTCATGCCGTCCCACCTAATGTAATATCTTCTCAGGCAAATTCTCATTGAGAGCCAGACTCCAGGGTTCAGCGTTCAGGTAGGTAACTGAACTAGTGAAGCTGCCTGGTCTGGTGACACATCATTTTATGGAGCAGATTTTCACACTCAAAGTGATTCCAGGTAAAAGAATCCATGGAACAATTTTCTGTTGTTGGTCATTGTTGTCAAAACTACATATTTCACATGCTTGTTTCTCATTTCTCATGTTTTCCTTAAGGAAAAAAACTAAGCACCACTACACCCTTCAACCTCACACTTTTCTTCATTATTAGGCAACAACAGAGTGGATGGAGAGGAACACACAGGCAGAACATTCTGGAATCTGCTTGGTGTAGACCCTTGCTTGGTCTCACTATGACCCTCGGTATCTGTCTGTACTCCCCAGATAGGCTCTGTGGACACACCTGCCATGAACACCTGTCATGCACATTCACACCTGACCTTTGGTCTCCTTGGCTCAGTTCTGTGAGTCACTGACCAGTGGACATGGGGTGCCTGCGGGGACATGGCAGCTGTCTTCCCACAGAGGTGCTGCAGGCCTAGAATTGCTCCTGGCACCTGTAGTGAGTTGAAGGCACAGCTGCACCTCCTAGAAGTCAATGCCAAGGAAGCAACGGTGAGTTTACGAGTGGGCAGGCCAGCCCTCACTTTACAGCTGCTGGAAGAACTCCACACGTGGCCAGCCGCTGGGCCCACATCCTCGCTGAGAAGGCATAATACAGCCGTTTAACACACCATCGAAAAGGAAATTCCCTAACAACTTAATTCTAGTCCTAGGTTCTCGCGGGCCAGGTTTCTTTTAAGCCATAATGACTGAATTGCAGAACACTGATTAAACACATGGCTCTCGGCAAATGCAGCCTCACGCTCACCTGGTAAGTCCTTGGCGCTGAGGTCTTCCTCCACTATGCCCAGGCCTGGATGGTGGACTCTGAACACCTGTGTGTGAATTTCTCAAAGCCCCCCCCCCCCAAAACCTCGTCCAGTTACACACAAGACCTGGCGTTACGGGTGCTCAGCTGCTGTGTTCAGGGACTGTTGCCATCCTGGAAAGGAGAAGCTGCTGGCACAGGAGACTGACAGTGGTCAGAGAAGAGGCCACGTGGGGAACCTGGGGCCCCGGCAGCCAGAGGGGGCACGGCAGTCGAGCTCTCTCCAACAGCTTCTTATTTTTCCAAGAAGTCAGCAACCTCAGATTTCATCTGGAACCTCATGATTTTTAGTGGTAGAAATTAAAGCAAACTATGACCATATATACTGTGGGAGCCAGGCCTGTCCCATGTCCATGGACCAGCATGTGCCCGTCTGCTTCCTGCAGAATACCAGATGGGAGGAATGGCAGAAGAAATGTCCTCTACTCTGTCTGGTCGCTCTTTTTGCAACAGTGTAATGCCCTCAGGAAGGGGAGGGTCCAGGTCCCGTGTCCATCCTAGGGCACAGAGCTGACAAGAGAGGGGAAGCTGGCAAAGGACTGATAGTAGAGGAGGGTAAGTAGCAGAGAGAGATGGGGAGAGAAGGCTGGAGGAGGACATGGGGCAGAGAGACATGTGAAGAAGCCATGCTGGTTTCTCAGCCTGGGACTTGTACCAGGGACCTGGGGATATGCATGGAAACACTTGGAAGAGATAGGGATGTGGGTGAGAGACATGGGAGGAGCTGACCATGGCAGTCCTTGTCTTGAATTTTAGTCCTTTTCTTCCAGCCTTGCTTGGTCCTTCTGCCACTTTGCTGTGAGTCCCACCAGAAGGTGGCATCTTTTGGGCCCCAGTGGCCCTGCTTTGGGTCAACCCTGTCTGACTGGGCCTTTACCTACCAGAGGATGGGCCTTTACCTACCAGAGGATGGGTAACCTTGGGTGTTGATTTGGAAACTATTAAACTTTATTCTTTCTCTTTCCTCTATTGCACACTGATTGTATTAAAGTTATTTTTTTTCCATTTAAGGGCTTATGTACTGGATTATGTTTTATCTTAATGCAGCATATGGCAGAATTCATTTAGAGAAGGCAGGTTTGGGAGTTCTAGGTACTCCTCATCCTGCCTGCTAATAAATCTGTTGGTAAAAACAGTAAATCTATAGGTGTGGTGAGGTGAGGTGTGGTCAGTTGAAGTGAGGTGAGGTGAGGTAAGGTATGGTGAGATGAGGTGAGATGAGGAATGGTGTGGCGAGGTATGGTAGGGTTAGGCGAGCTGAGGTTTGATGAGGTGAGCTGAGGTGAGGTTAGGTGAAATATGGTGGTGAGATGAGGTGAGGTAAAGTGCAGTGATTCTAGCATCACCTGCTCTATTCTCATTGAACATCCCCCAGCTCCCAGGGCTAGGGATCCTCCCAGCCCAGCACACAGCGCACATCCTGTCCCTCCCGGCAGTTCTGCCTCCTGATACTCATAGCAGTTGTCATGATCTCCTCTAACTCAGGGGAATATAATTTAATTTTTAATTATTACATCAAGATTCAGAAGAGAAATGACTTTATACTTCTGTTTTGGATCAAGAAACATAAATCTGTCTACCACACATGAGAGGATAGGCAAGACCATTCTTCACGGAGATGTATGAGCTAGTCTGTCTAGTATCTCTGCTGATCTGGGAGGGCATGTTAGCTCCCAGAAGGACTGATGTGAGGGCCTAACACACCACACAGCAGAACAGATTTGCTAGGGAAACCATAATCCATCGTATTATGGTTTAAAAATTATAGATTCCATGTGTACTATGGAGAGGAATAGCTCTATGGAGAGGAATAGCTCTGTGTGTGTGTGTGTGTGTGTGTGTGTGTGTGTGTGTGTGCAAGGAGAAAGAGACTACATACACAAGTATGTGTCTGTGGAGGGGGTATATTTGACATGTCAAAATACTTGGAGTTAACTTTTCTATTTGGTGTAATACAAAGATCTGTCTTCTGTTTTCCCTTCAAAACAATTATTCCAGGACCAGTTTTAAACATTCTCTGTGCTGTGTGGCATATTTGTCGAAGGAAATATCCCACAGTCATAAATAAGGGGAACATGCCCCGATAGCTTAAATTTCAGGCTGTGTTATTGTGATATAAATAAAAGTCAGTACTTCCCAATGCACGCAGACACAAAAGGCATTGGAATAAGAGCAATGTAAGGCGGGTTTCGGAGGATGGTCTGGACAGACCAACACAGTCTTGACAGACCACAGACTTGACTACTTGTTATATCTACCCACTGCTACCTCCCAATAAAAAACATAAACCCCAGAATGCCAGGGCTGGCTTTCCATCCTCTGAGGACTGTGGCTGGCTGCAGTGTCCACTGTGTGCCTCTGGCCCTACAATGTCCCACAAGTTTACTGCACTTCAAGCACACTGAAGTGTGTTTTGAGATTTTGTGTTATTTTTTAAATAATCTGCCAATTACTAATAGTGTATTCTGCACTATTGTTGGATTTTTTCAAGTTTTTTAAAAATTATTAGATTTTTAAACCTATTTTTACATCGGTGAGTGTTATTTGCACAACTCACATGTTGACATATACTGCTATGCGCCATTTGCAAACCAAAAGAGTCATTCCAAACAAGATAAGGAAAACCTCTCTCCTTAACCAATCCCTAAAAAAACTTAAAAACTAAATTACAAAAATAACCTCCTAAAATGCACTGGCACCCATTAACTTTCCTTATCTAAGTTAAGGACCACCCACCTACTCTACCCCTTCCTCAATTACTCTTTGCTTTAAAATGTTAATTATCTCTCAAGTTTGTCTTCTTTAAAATTCAACAGGCCCTGTGTCCCTATAAATACCCCTTTCTTTTGTTAATAAAGTTATCTTTTAACACATACTTCCATTTAACCCCTGGCTGCAGTTAGGCAATCTCTCCTCTCAGTTCATTTCTCACACTTGTGTCTGCCTGCCAACAGTGAGGTGCCCAGGTGCCTCAGGTTACAGAGCAAGGTGTGCTTTTTGCAGCAAAGCTGACTCTGTGCTAGAAGAGGAAGTGGAGGGAGGAGAACCCACAGCTGCCTATCCGCTACCACTATCTCACCTGCCCTCTCTGCTTGCAAAGTACAATTTGGCGTTTGAAAGAAATCTAGCTTCCTTAGCTTGCAGTTGATGGAAATTCTGTCCACATGCTGCAGGATTAGATTAACGGCCTTGGGTGTTTGGTGATGATGCGAAATTTCGTCACTGTCTTTGTTTTATAGATAGTTCAGTGAGACGTTGGTTTTGATTATACTTAGGAAAGTCAGAAGCCATTTTGTACTAGAAAGTGTCTCGTGTTGGTGGCACAATGGATACTGGGCGTCCGTGGACACATACTTGCTTTCCCATGAGCTACAGAGAAGAAAATGACTTTCTTTTTCAAAGGGGAGGCATTACCCTCCTGCCGCACGTATACAGTTGCCAGTGCTGTGGTATAAACGGTGTGGTATCAACAGCGTTTCCAAGAAACATTTCCTCAGCTCCTTGCAGGGCTTAAGACTCTTCTTATCTATTTTGTTGAAAACTCGGGGAAAAATAAAGTTCCATGGGTCCTGACGTGAGATTAATAATAAAACGGCCCAGCGCAAGTGTTGGCACGCTCGGCCGCAGCCAGCCGCTCGGTGGCCTCAGTCACGTCCTTTGTTGCGCTGAAAGACGGGCCGAGCCCGCTGTTCTGTGAGCTTGTGCACATCCAGTCCCTTCATAATATTAGTTAAAATCAATGTGCTGCTTTTTTAATTATTGCTCATGGTACAAAGCAGGGCGGCTCATCCAGGACCGGATCGATATTGGAAAGGGATTGGTAGACGGCCGAGCAGTACATCAGGCAGCCTGATGTAAAAATCGTTGTGTCCGTGCTGCGGAGGTTCGGGGTGATCAGTCTGGTTAGCCTCCAGCTGGCTGGGGGGCGAGGTAATAGGTGAACCCGCCGCCAGCCGGCGCCCCTGCTGAGCGCTCCCGGAGGAGGCTGCCTGGCATGCGGCCTCCTCCCAACGTCCTCACCACTGAGGCGATTAAGCAGCCTGGCTGCGCTGGCATTGATCGCGGGCTGAGGGGCTGCAGCGGGGGTCACTTCCCTGGTTCTTCTCTGGGTGGTTATTATTATTTTTTTTTTTAAGTTTCGGGATTTGCACGAGCAGACAGTTGGTGGACAAAGTGTTCTGAGTGTGCAAATGTGCAGCTCGCTGTGCGCTCCTGAGGCATGCGTAGAGGAACAGCAGGAAGGCCAGAGAGCCGGACTGCAGGTCTCCCTCAGCGCGGTCCCACAGTGCCTCCCAGCCCCCAGAGCCCAGCATCTGGAGCTGCAGTGCCCTGTGCGCTGGTGCCCAGGCCCGCGCCTCCCGACCAGCCCTGCAGCTAGCAGACAGCAGCATTTCCTAATGACGGCGCAGGATGGAGTCCTGGGACCACCTCACCCTCCTGGACTAGTGGATCCTGCTCGCGGGACATACGTTCCCGCGGTTAGAACTCTGAATGAGCTACAGGTGTGCTCTTCGGCCAGGGATGTCATTCACATGCAGCACTCGGAAGGGGTCTAGCGAGGAGGCAGGTGACCCAGGGCACCCGGTTCAGGAGGGTGCTGATGTTCACCCAGGCCCGGCCAGCCGCCCTGTGCCTGGTGGCGGCTGCACGGCCCCCACCCCCTGTCCCAGGGCCACGGTCGTCGATGGCATTGATTTCCGGTCACCGCTGACCCGGCCTTGATTGGCATGCCTTCTGTTTTTTTACGTTTTAATGATTGCGTGCTGTTTATTCTAATTTATTTTTCCTTGACTAATCATTTGGCGGATCAAATAGTCTAATGTTGACTCCTGACCAATATTAAAAGTATTTTTTTCATCCAATGAATAAGGCCAAGTATTTGAGCAAAATAGAAAAAAAACCCATATTTTGAAAATGATATCTGTGTATGTACAGAAAATATTTGGAGCATCTAGTAGGAATGTCAGCTTGCTGTATTCCACAATTTTACACTATGCAGTAGAATGATTTATATCAACCTTGGAAAACTTGTGCAACCAATAAATAAAATTAAAAACTCAGGAATAAAACTGTAGTATTGATTCTACTTGAATGAACCCTAAAATTGAATGTAAAGTGTGAGAGTTAACTGCATATATTCATTAAGCTCTGATTAATCATTTAATAAAAGAATCCTATGTTTTTCAAAATCTGCAGATACATTTAAATGTGAACTTCTCAATGCATACAGATATTCGTATTAAAATAGGTGTTTCCTTGCTATCTTTATCGCTCTTCCGCATCCGTGTGTCTCTCTGGTTCTCTCTGGTTGTGTGCAGATAATCTTCCGTTTCCTTTCAGCTAAGAACTCACTTCAGAAATGAGTGTGACCTGAGTGGAATGTACTTTCAGGACATGCTGGGAAGCCAGGCGCACACACTCCCCAGTGGTTATAAAATGTTGGTGTGTATACGCCTTAGAAAGGTTTTTATGACTGTCCGGCTTTACCTCAGCTTCTATTTCCAACAAGACAGAGAAGGGAAGTCACTGCATCTTTATAGAACTGAAACAAAAAACACTGCCACTTGTTTGAGATTACTTGCTGGAAGATAACAGGGAAAAATGGATGGCAGAAATGATCACAATCAAGGTAAGTGTGAGATAAATACCAAACACAAGAAAAAAGGCATAATTTTGCAGTCAGATGGAATTACCAGGAAATTTACAAAGGTCATCTGTTCGTGACATAATTGCAAAATTAATCACCATGTTCCAACATTCACTGAGTGCCAACAACTGGGCAGTCACTTCAAGACTCTGAGTTGGCAGTTCCTGGGCTCACCTGCCACTGGGTTACCACCATAAAAAAGAGAATTCCTGATGGACATGTCCAACAATCTGAGGAACAAAGATAGCTTAAAAGTAGTCCTACTGCAAACAAACCTTGAGAAATTTCAGGTAAAATCATAGGCACAGTTATTTAATTGCAATTCTCATCCCACACAAGTGAAGATGTTCACAAAAAACACAAAGAGAGAACTGGAAATAGAGCCATTAGTGTGCGACCTGGTGAGCAGGCCCATGGGGGGGGGGGGGGGGGGGGGGGGGGGGGGGGGGGGGGGGGGGGTGGGGTGGTCAAGAGGATGATGGAGGGGATGATGGTGGAGGGAGTGATGGTAGAAGGGATGATAATGGAGGGGAAGAGGATGAAGGGGGTGGTGGTGGAGGTAGTGACAATGGAGGGTGAGGGTAGAGAGGGTGATGACAAGGGGATGCTGGTAGGCAGCAGTGATGGCAAAGGAGGCTCTGGTAGAGGGGATGATGGTGAGATGGTGTGGTGGAAGTATTGACAGGGGCAGTAATGAAGGTGGGGGAAGTGATGGTGATAGGGGAAGTGAAGGTGGGGGGAAGTGATGGCGATATTAGTTACAGAGCTGATGTTGGGGAGCTATGGTCAGGAAGGGCATGGAGGTAGAAGAGGTCATTGTGGAGATGGGTGTTATGTAGATTTTACTCTTTGATAGGCAACATGACACAAAGTCTTTTGCTTTCTGGAGGAGAGTAGGAAGCCAGGCACTTGCTTTGCCAGGACCCTCAGAAGGTTACACTTTGTGGTAAGTGGTAAGTCTCTGGCCTCCAACCTGGGTGAAAGGAAAACAAAGGACTCTCCCAGCAAAGACAGACCTTGGCTCTGCACTTCCCATGGATTGGACATATACATCTATTCTATTCACTAACTTGAGAAAATATCATGGAAATTTTGGTGCTGGACCAGTAGCACTGGGTCAAAAAACTGAATAAAAACCCAAACTTTCTGAGATATGCTGTACAACACAGACTCTAAGTAATTGGTGCAGAAAAATGTGCTTAAAATGGAAAATCTCATTGGAAACTAATATGACATCACAAGATCCCAGCAGATAACCAACACCATTAAAAACACCATAACAGGGGCTAAATAATAAAGTAATGAATAGAGGAGACACTTGCTGAAAGCTACTCTAAAGGGAGCCCACTGTCATCATGTTAACTCAGCATGCTAGAGGGATGAGTGTGAAATCCATGGTCCAGACACCCAGTGGGGAGGATGCAGCTTGGCTCTGGGGCCCACAGGTAAAAAGGCCAGTAGACCTGACCAGGAAATTCTTGTAACTGAGACACTGTTGCAGTGAGGTTGCATGCAAAAGTTCCACACACACACAAGTGCATTGAGTCTTTACCAGCAGTGATCTAAAATTTTATTTACACTAGTATCACAAACCAAGAAATTGCCAGACATACATTTAACCAGAGGTAGCAATACCTATGAGCTGAAGAGGCATCTAAACAGAGGAAAATTTTAAATATTAAAAGTTGAAAGGAAACTATTCAGTAATTTTTTTTAACTTCAGAATTTTCTATCGTATTAAAACCTTTCTTATAATGCTTTCCTTTTAAAGAAACCTATTTTATATTTTACAGGTAGTTCTGAAACAAATAAAATACAGGTAGAAGTTTATAATAATATAATTTTAATGGCTTTATTTAGTATTAGCCCATGGGAAGGGGGTATGAATTAATTTTAAATTCAAAATTTATCTCCATTTAATATATAGTTTTCCAGTTCAACATAAGATCAAAAACATTACTTTTATACTTAACATAGATCAGTGTCACCATACTCCATAAAGTGATTTATTACCAAAAAAGACCATTGTAAACAAATATATAGGCAAGGATGTGGCAGAAAAAGATCTCTCACTCACTATTGCTGGGAATATAAATTGGTACAGTTCCATGTTTGGAAATTCCTTAAGAGAAATAAATTGGAAATATCATATGACCCCCCCTGCAAAATAAATAAATGCAGTTATGTATTTCACATGAACCAGAAAATTCAATAGAATTAAGAGGCAATTCCTGGGCTTGGTCAGAGATTTGGTATGGTCCCAAACAAAATCCCATCGTGTTTTCTGTGTGAAGTGATGAGCTGACTCTGAAATCTACAGAAACACATGAAGCCCTGAACAACCAACATAGCTTTGGGGAACACAGTGGAAATCCCAATTTGAAAATCCACTAATCAGGGTACTGCACACGGTGTTAGGCTGGTCAGTCAGAACAGGACACATGTACCACATCTAAAACAAACTGAATAAACTACAGACCTATATTTAAAGCTTTATTCCCTAATGTTTCTAGAAGGTAGTGTAGGAGAAAACATTTGTTCTTCAAGTGAGACAAATAACTTATAAAAGCAATCTAAAAATACAAATATTTCTGGAAACCCACTAACAAGCTGCTGATCCAATTAAAAAAAATAAGCAAAAAGTTGGGACAGACAGTTCATCAAAGAAGATAGACAAATGGCAAGCAAGCATGTGCAAAGATGTGGTTGGACCATCACAAAGACAGAACAATTCAAGTGACAAGGAGACAGAGGCATACCTGCTAGAATGGCAGGCTGAGAAAGAGGCTCCACACCAAGTATCAGGCAAGAGCTGGCATGCTCACACCCTGGAGTGAGTGTGGAGTGACTGGAGTCATGGAAATATGCTCTGCCCATGATGTGGCCAGGTCTTCCTTGGTTGGGGTTTCCCCAGGAGATGAGAGTGCATGTGGGTGTAGACAGTCATGTGCGGACGCTTGGTTGTGGTAGTTCACAATGGGAGAACCCAAATGTCCAGCAAAGGGCCATCAGTCTACACAGCCTGTTACTTCCTTATCCAAAGCAACAAGCAGATACATCAGATGATGAGTCTCAGCTAGTTGTGCAGGGTGATAAAAGCCGCTCTCAGGGAGCTGATCTGCTGGCTCTGGCTCTTTGATGAGCGGCACCAGCTGAGTCACCCAGACATTTCTATGTTGAATGTCATCTTACATTTTAAAAGACTGGAGCCTGAGTGGGTCTCCCTGGGCCCAAACTGAGGTGTGCCAGGATTTTTCCTTCTAAAGACTTGACCATGTCCTTGGTGCACAGCCCCACAACTGCAGCCCGACTTCTTTGTCAGCTCCTGGTGTGGGGTCCATGGGACAATGAAGGATGATTGCCTCTCTCAGTTGTGAATTGCTGCGAAAAGGATCCTGTCAGGCAAGGTTTTGGGATTTGCAGGTTCTGAGAGTTCGGACTTGAAGGGCATTATACCATCATTGCAAAGATATACAATTCAGAAGATGCATCTGAATGAATCTGTAGTGACTGGAAGCTTATCAGGGGTCTCCTAAAATTACAGAGGAGCCCCAAAAGGCTAGTGGAGCGAGCTCTAAGGGGATCATTAGGGGACCCTGTATTGGACATAGTGGGAACTTCATAAGGGTGCACATGAACAAAACTTATCAAATAAAATCATTTAAAATGTGCTTTTATTCAAAGGCATCACAGAAAAAGTAAAATAAGTATTCCTGATACAAGATACCAGTAAAATCATTAGTTAATAAGCCAATCAGTTCTTAAGAAAAAAGAGGTGAATCCTAACTTCTAGGAACAAACAGTAAGTTAATTAACATGGAATAAAAAAATCACTGGCATGCTTAAATATCAAGGTAGACAGAGATTAAAAGAGAATCAAGAACTTCAAAAGGTAGCATTAAGAGTACACATTCTAGGGAGGATGAGACGAGTGGAGGCTGAGATGGAGGCTGAAATGGGGACAGGATGGGACGACCCATTCTTGGTCACTGGGTGCTGCCAGGACCCATGTCTTCACACCTGGAACACAGCAGGAAGTGTTCCAGGGACAGGTGAAAAAAGTGAGGCTAAGGGGAGACACAGCATGGGGACCCCCCCCAGGACTGAGATAGTGAAGCTGAGGTTGAGAGGTGAGGCAGGGGGAGGGAGGAACACCCCAGAAAGGCCTCCAGGGATGAGGAGAGCAGGAAGGAAATGTCTGCTCAAACAGTGACTTTCCATGCAGTTCAGCAGGAAAGTGAGAAAATGAACATATCACGAACATTCAGGGTATTTGTTTCTCACAGACTCTGATGATGGAAGGCTGACAATGATGCTCTGGGAGAAGGGAAATTGAAACCAGCAGGGATAGCAGGGACTTGCGAAGACACAAGAGCAGAGATAAATGATAAGTCTGTAAGCAAAACAAAGGCAATGCTCCCTGCCCAGGACAGTCAGGATGGTGACTGAATTTATGAGCATCCAAAGAAGATAGAGTTAAAATGCCAGAAAATCAGACTGCAATGAGGAAGGTGTTTCTGTAAGATGAGACAAGGTACTCAGGAGGAAAGGAAATGGCCATTTTAGATTCTGCCAATCACTAACACAGCAAAGAAGCTCATTTTCAATTATAAATGTTGCAAAAGTGATTAGTCCATTTTAAAGAGAGAAGCAGAAAAGAACAGAGAAACTTTAATCATCCAGAGGGAAATAGGACCAGTGCAAAGAGGCAGAGAGGAAAAGCAGTTTGAAGCACCAGGAGACACTGGAAAGTCTCAGCCACTCTCCTTGGGCACTAGCTCTCAGAGGGGTGTTTGAAAAGGCCCAGTCCTCTGCTATTTATAAGAGATGTAAATAAAACCTAATGACCAAGAGAGTTTTAATCGAGGAGGAAAATGTGTATTAGTGGTCTGTCCTGGCCGCATTCATATCACAGAACAGATTTCAAGGAAGAGGGGGTCTCTGATGAGGCTAGCACATTTCATATGTGATTATTTAATAAATCTATCTGGTCTGTTGGGCCTTGCACCCCTGCGCATGGACTCAACATAAGCATGAAAAGTAGAGAGAATGTTACATGCAAATTGATCAAAATAATGACCACACAACTTTTCACAATCGCTAGAAAACAGGGAAGCAGTGATTATATGATATATATAGGAGCCAAAATGAAAATATTAGAATAAAAGAAAGTCTATTAGCATAATAATCAGGTCAAGAAGTTAAAATACAGCATGTGAATCTTGAAGGAGAAATCAAGACATGATGAACCTCAGAGCAGAAAGAGGGTTCTGCAAGGACCAAAAATAAAATCAGAAGGGTCAATTTAAGCAAAATTGGTATCTAAGCAAAGGATTCAGAAAGTGGATGAGTGTGCTTCAAAATGAGAGAAAAATCTCATGTGTACATACACACACAGATCATTTAGCAGGTAGGTAGTACTGCAGGAAGTTTTAAACATACTAAGACCATATATATATATACATATATATAGGTGTGTGTATGCTAATGTATATAATCTTTGAGAATTTGCCACTATACATAAAAAGGTAATACACAAAGTTTAACATCTTCACATATTATATACTATATATGGAATTTTATATATAATGCAGTCAACATTAACTATTGCACCCCATAAATATTGCCAGTTTTATGTAACGTAATAATGCATATAAGAACAATGGACATTAGTGATTTTGAGGGAAAACTGCTCCTGAGATGCTGTTTGCTTGAATGTGAAATTATTTCAGTTTACTTGAAATTAGTTTTCCAAAAGATAAGCAGACTTTTTCAGAGGTGCCACTCAGGGCAGTCATGGTGGTGACTCTGCCACTTCGTGTGGGGATCCTGGAAGGGTAAAGGCAGTGAGGTCCCAAGGGCTCAGCTTCGGGGAGTGGGGGGGCTAGGGTCAGCAATGATGGAGACTAGGCAGCCGGTTGGGCACCAGCCACAGGTCATCCTAAGTTTACTGCTCTCCTCAGTGGTCATGTGCCATCCTTGCAGGGTGGCAGTGTTCAGGGTGCATATGATGAGGAAGATCCCTCAAAGTCCAAGTGGGCTGGAATAATGAGAGACCAAAGGGGCTGCTCACTGATAACCCCTTCAGGGGGCAAGTCAGAGGGCAGCATTCTGGTCCAAGGGCACTTTGTGTTCAGTAGAATCAGGGGAAGGGTAAAGGTCACAGAAGGGGCTGCTGACATACAGGGGATACCCTCATGTGGGGCGCAGATTCAGGGATGGATATCATCCTGAACAAGCCAGGGTCCAGTGAACAGGGCTGTGGTCTGGGGGCACCGGTGCTCTGCTAATAAAAGCCTGCCATATCTACTCTCTTCTTTTTTTAAAAATATTTTTTAATTTTTTATTTTTTTGTGGGAAGGAAACAAGTTACAGATAGGTATACATATTACAATACCGTAATTACAAAATTATAGGCCGGGCATGGTGGCGCATGCCTGTAAGCGGCAGTCTAAGAAGTCGCGGCCGGATCAGGGGATTGCGGTTTGAGTCCCTCTCAGGGCAATGTAGCAAGACCTAGTTCCAAAAAAATAGCTGAGCATGGTGGCGCACGCCTGTAATCCCAGCTACCTGGGAAGCTGAGGCTGGGGAAAGCTTGAGTCCGTGGTACCCCAGGCAACGTGAACCTGCGGTTCCACGGGCAAAAAAAGCGATAACTTGTCTCAAAAAAAGAAAATTATAAACCATGCAAAATAACATACTATTTACTGGTGTGTGATTTAAAAGTTTCAAATACCACAGGAATGACAAACATCAAATCCAGTGTACTGATTATTATTTCTGGGAATGTATAATGGGGAATAGGATAGAGGAGATGTCCACAGAGAATGTCAACTATCTCTGTGATGGCTGTTTTTTTAATTTTGCATATATATGTATTTATATTTATATTGCATTATTGTGTACCCTTGGGCTTTCCCACTTCCCTAATACCTGTTAACCATCCTGCTCTTTTGTGCCCTTCTCCTCCCTGCCTTCTTCTCCCTCCTCCTCTCTCGTTCCATTGTTCAGTCCCATTGGTTGTTTCTAATTTTTCTTATTCATTTGCTTGCTTTTCCCTATATCCAGCACATAAATGAGGCCATCCTGTATTTCTCTTCCTTTTTGGGGCTTATTTCTGCTAATATGAGTCCTAGTTCTATCCATGTTGCTGTGAATGGCATATGTTTGTCCTCCTTGATTGATGCGTAGTATTCCATTGTGTACATATATCACATTTCTTCAGCCAGCCAGTTTTGGGGCATTTGGTTTGTTTCCAAATCTTGGCAATTGTAAACAGAGCTGCAAAAACATGTGCATACAGGCGTCCTTTTGAATTAGTGTTTTCTTGTCCTCTCGGTGGATTCCCAGTAGTGGAATTGCTGGGTCGAATGGTAATTCCACTTTCAATTGTTTGAGGGTCCTCCACACAGTCTTCCATAGTGGCTGGACCAGTTTGTACTCCCACCAGCAGTGTAAGAGAGTTCCTTTTTCTCTACTTTCTATTCTTGCCTGACTCTCCATTCATCTTTACAAGTGAGGGAGGGATGTTGGCTGCTCTTGTTGATCTGGTCAGGATGCCTGTCCCTGTGTCCAAGGGATGCTGGCATCCTCGCATGTCCTCATTCTCAGGGCCTTTGTCCTGGGAGAGGGCCCCTACCTGCCTGTACACTTGTCTGACTGGCAGAAACTCATGGGCCCCAAGACAACAGTCCTGAGAATGTGGGGGGGGCTAGAGACCCCATAGTTGTGACAGTGAAGCTGGAAGGCAGCCCCTTCAGAAGGGTTTTCTGTGCTGAGGAACTGCTGGGACTTGGGATCTAGGAGAGTTGAGCAGCACCAGAGGAGTGAGCTGGGTCCTGCGGCCAGGTCTATGTTCCTTTTGTCCACCCAGCAGTGCAGGCTCCCCTGTAGTGTCGCCCAGGGATGCATCCTGGGGTGACTGGGATCTCCCTGCCTATGGGGTTCTGGTGGTCTTGACTCCCATCTGAGCCTACAGGGGCTTCCACTCCACTGGGTCTCCCATGATGCTGCATCATGCCACTTCATGTCACTCCTCCCCCAGAGGCTGCATCTTTAAGTAGTCTGGATCACTTGAGGGTACAGGGGTGAGGGGGTAAGGGCTGAGAGGGCATGACCATCTGCTCTGGTTGACTCTGCTGTCTGTTTTTCTTTCACATTCATACATCCCACAACCTTCAAAAAGAACTTGTTGGTTCACAGTTGTGGCTGAAAAGAAAGTTTGACTCTGCACAGAAACATGAATTTACTCAGCATCACCTGACAGGCTTTCCTGGCTGGCCATCCACGTCTGCACCTCCTCAGGTGGGGCCTGAACTGTGCCCTGTCGCTCTCACCACCTATGGCCGACAGAGGCCCTGAACTATGAGACATCGATCCTCTTAAGGACAATTTGAAGGAGTCCATTTTCTTCATAGTTGCCTGCCATAAAAACAAAGACCAAAACAGCCAAGCCTGGAGCAGTTTAAATACCTGGTATTGGGTTATAACCCAAGGTAAAAAATGAATATTCATGACCTAGTAAGTGGTCAAAGAGGATACTAAGTGGGCGGGGGGAGAAAGAAACCCCAGCAGGAGACCTGCAGACCAGCTATGGGTGCTGCATCCACAGAGGTGGGAACCAGGTTCCCTTGTGGGGTGTGACTGTGTGGGCATCTACACTGAGAGCACTCAGTGTAGATGGAGTGGACCAGGGGCTTCTCTGCCAAGATGCGTCCAGGTGGCGGGTCCAGCACTCAGCAGTGACGAGGCTGGTCACTAGGTACACCAGGAGGAGAGAAGCTGGGGGTCCTCTACTGCTGGGCTCTCCCTCAATCCAAGGACCCTCCCACCCTGCACTGCTGAGGCTGCCCCAAACTGCAGGCAGCAGGGAGCAGCGCCTAGGACACCTAGGAGACTCACTGCCAAGGGGCCCACAGAGACAGGACCACAGAGATGGCTTACGGAGACAGGGTGATTAAACTCAACTTCTGGGACTCATGCAAGACTAAGGGTGGAAGAAGAAGACAATCTGTATGAAGTCTGGGCTTTAGCGAGTGATGATGCTCCAATGTTGGTCTATTAATTATAACAAACGCAGCTGTGAGACTGGAGGCTGGGAGCCCGCGCAGGGCGGGTCCTGGGACCTCTACGACCTGTGTGTAACTTTACACCTGAAACGGAGCAGAAACCAGGTCTGTTGGAGACAGGAGAGTGAAAGAGCTGTAGCTGCAACTCCTTCGACTTGTTCCAAGTTCCTTTCATTTTGGACGGTCTCCTTTCATTCTGATTTCATTTTATAGGATTTACTCGGAAAGATGCATCGTTAACCGGATCTTCCATTTTAACAACGGTGAAGCGAATGCTCAAATTTAGTTTAAAAACATCGCTCCCTGGTGAACAGCCTCTGCCCTAGCTGCCATCTGAAAATGAATCCTCCTAGCTTAGTTTTAAGCACCTCGAAGATGGGAGTTTGCACTGGAAACGCTGACGCCACCTCACGGGCTGTGGTGCCCGGCTGTAATTTACATTGTCAGTCGACTCAAAACGTTCGCTCTGCTCCACGCGGGGCTGGAACAGGAGAGGACGGCACTGCGGTGAATTATTGTGCAATTAATCATTGAACCATGAGGGATTCATTTACTAATTAAAAACGCAAAAAGAGTAAATTGAAATAAGCAGTGACTACTAAATCACGTCTTTGGAGTGTCGGCTGGCGCGTAATAAATCACGGCGTATCCATCACCATCAAGGCCCCATGGACGCCGGCACTTGGAGACTGCCTCGCCTGCCCCTCTGCGTGCGGGCCGTCCACCAAGACAGGTGTGGCACACACTTTGGAGTCCAGGAAATGAGGACAGTCAAAGGAAAACAGAGCTTGGAGTGAAGACGTGTCAGCAGCAAACACAGAAGACTTATGATACCTCATGCCCTTATTCTGCCTGGCCAGTGGCTGGAATATGATGTGGATGGACTCTTGTCACAAAGTGAACCCAGGACAGGCATGCCTGTCAGTCACTCCCTGCATTCTCCCTGTTTCTTGAAGTTGTCCTTTCTGAGCACTGAAATCCATCACTAGGTGTAGAAAGATGCAAGTAGGAAGTGCTTCTGTTGTCTACAAGGCCTGTGGTCTGCAGACATGGTGGGTGGGTGGACCACCAGCCCCATGCCTGCCTTGCTGCCTTCCTAGTCCCAAGGAGGCTGGATGCATGGTTCTGGCTCCAACAGATCAGGGAAGGTTGGGTGGAGCCAGGGCGGAGAAAGCATGGGAAATACCAAGACACTGGGACTATTGGAAAGACAAAAACCAGGGCAGGGGCCAAGCCTGGGGCATTGCCACATGATGACCTGCCGGAAACTGGGTGCTGGTCCTGACAGCAGGGAGCCCAAGGGGCAGCACGCATCCATTTCAGCCCATGTCCAGCTCCCGAACGTCCTGCAGCCCCACTCTCTTTCCTCTTCAAATGAAGCTGAGTGTGGACAGTGTCAGGACCATCTCATCTGCCAATTACACGTGTCATCAGCAGATGTGCAAGGTAGGGGGAGGCAGGTGGTCACTCATAGTGTTTGAGCCAGCACCTGAGGTTCCCATGGGAAGCCACCAGTTCCACCTCCACTCTTACATCATGGCATGCTGGTGCCGCCTCAGGAGATAGGTCCCTGCTTCTGAGTCCTACTTGTCATAGAAGGAGGCAGAGAGAGAGATGACAGACAGCTGGTGGATGGACAGACAGAACAGGTGCCGGGTAGTAGCCAATAAGAATAGAAATAGGTGCAGATGGTGGACAGATGGCTGACAGAGGAGAGATAATGGGTGGGTGATGGGAAGAGGCAGCATAGCTCACTGACAGACGGTGGATGGTAGTTATCAATGACAGAGCGAAAAACAGTGGAGTAGTAGGGTCAGGTAGGAGGGCAGGTTGGTAGGTAACTAGGTGGCTAGGAGGGTTGTTAGGTGGGTAGGTAGTTAGATGGGTAGTTAAGTGGGTGGGTGGCTGGGTAGCTAGAAACCTGTCTACCACAGACAGGTAGATCTGTCAGTGAACAGGGCATCATTAATTATGAGCACATGTTTCTTTCTGAGGGGTCAGTCAAGCAGATGCAGTCCTGGGGAGATCTGAAGTGCATTGCTAAAAGCATGGCCTTGGGGCTGGACAGGTCACGTGTCCTGAGTGCTTACCTGACAGGAATGACTGCATTGGTGGTCCTCACATGGCCTGGTGGAGACCTAATTGTGACTCCAGTTGGGGAGTCTGGGGAGCACAGAACCCATGTTGTCTGGAGGGCCTGGCATGAACTGTCATGTATAGGACAGTCCATGGATGATGGCTGTGCTAAGACAGCTTGCTTGCTCTGACAACTGCCTGCCCACCTGCCCGCCTGCCTGCCTGCCCTGACTTATCCTCCTCAGGTTTCCTGGCAGCAGGCCCCAGCCTGGACTATACCCGTTCCCATCACCACCCTGCCCCTCCCTCCATGCTGCCACCCACAGGACACAGCACCATCAACTGAGACCAACTAGGTTAGCAGAGTGGGTGGAGGCTGCTGTGAGCAGGCCTGTGAACAACACATAGCCAGATGTTAACAATCGCTTTGGTTTCATACCAAATGTTATTGAGCATCGATTTGTCCAGAGATGGACCTGGTGGCCATATGATGGCTGGGCAAGGTAAGGGAACTTTAGGAAAATGACATGGCCACAGGAGTGATCCAGCTTGTATGGCAGCCTAGGCCTTACCACCCTGGCTTCCCACAAAGTCTCCCAGCAAGCCCACCCCACGTAGGAGCAGGCCACTAGTTCCTGAATGGGATTAGTCCTCTAGTCAGTAGTCTGGGCACTCATCCTGGCACTGATCAAGGTCGTTTCTCTGCATCTTGTTTCTCTGCCCATCTTATCATGTCCACAGAGAAGCAGATATTTCAAAATTGTGACCTCAGGGAACTATAAAATTGAATGATCTAATGAGTACTTTCATTTCAAAATGTTTTTGGAAGTTAGGACATCCTGAGAAAATGAATATTTTGTAAACAGCAGAATTGAAAATAGATGCAGTACAAAATAATCACATTGGTTCTGCAGTCTCTCATGATGAGCATCTGCACACACTGTCTTTAGGAAAAAATTCAGAAATTGTACTTCCTTGCAGGTTTAGAAGCAGAGCTACTTCTCCAGCTACTGGATTTACATGAGTTCCTGATCAGGTTGAGGTACATTTAAAAAGTCAGTAGGAGAAATCCCCCTTACAGTGTTGAAAGGGTTAATATATCTCTCAAGCTTCCCATTCTCCAAAGGGCAGAAGAGCAATTGACTCCTTTTTCTGCAAAACCATTAGAATCACATTCTCCACTTTCATGTATTTTCAAATAGTCCCCAAAGGGGTGACTCAATAGATCTAAAAACACTAAAACAAACTTATGAAATGCCTTTTAGGCCTGAGTGTACTGCTTACTCCCTTAAACGTTTGCTCTTCCTGAATACACTGCCCATTTATCGTCTACAGTCCGTGTGTTCATAAACGACCAAATTGAAGTCCACAATCCAAATGGGGCTGAGATGCTAAGCACAATGCTAGGACTGACTTTAAAAAGCAGTTATTGTTTAGTAATATTAACTATTTTTCCTGAATTGTCAAGAATCAAGGCTCCAAATGGTGATGGACAGTATGTCCATGTCATTTACCAGTGTCTACCTGTTCAGATGTGGATTGATGCCCCTGGGTGACAGGTGGCATCCTGCACAATCATGGCCAGGCCATTTCCTCCTGGACTAACTATATAAAATATGTATTTTGAATTTTTATTAGGTCACTAGCAAATGCAGTTTAATGGTATAGTCATTCCTGCCTGCTTCTGTGAAGATTAGTGTTATTTCTGGCACAATGAAATACCTTGTTGATTATGTTCTACTGAATTTGATTAGATTCAACAAACTTACTATGATGGATCCCCCACTGCATTCGGACACCGGAGATCCCTATACCTCCCACAGGTGGGTATGGGATTGGATTCAATCAAGTGGGGATGGGGAGGGAGGTACCATTTCTTCTAAACACATACTGTCAATATTGGCCCTTTTCTACTAAATGTGATATAGCAGAAAATGGTGGTGTAGCTCAAACTATGAGAAAATAACCTGCGAAGTGAGATACCAAAACTAAGGTTGTTAAAAAAAAACTAAAATAGTTGTATTCATGACCATCTGTAACATGCATTGACATATTTTTGTTAGATGTTTAAAAATTGAAACAGAAGACAACACTGTTCAAAATGAAGTCGGGTTGAAAAGGCACAGCTCCCTGTGTCCCTCTGTCCCCTTGGCCAGGGACTTTGGGAAGGCTGTCAGTTCCTTGGGTTCCAGGACAGGGACTGCACTTAGCATCACTGATCAATGGCCAGGCTCAAGCTAGTACAACAAAGAATGCAGGTAGACGTGGTTTTATTAATTGTGATCTCTCCATTGCCTTGTAAGTGGAAACAGCATTTTCTTTGACTTTTATGTTAAGGAAATTGAGATTCCGAATTGCCAGCAACATGCCTTTTCCCAACATGGTAGGGCTGACCAGGGCACCCTGAACTTGCTATTCCAAAGGTTGAAGGAAAGTAAAGCCATCCCCTCACTGCCCAAGTGGCCAAGATGAGAGGCGGACCAGGAGCAGGCATGGTCAGTCTGCAGGGTGTCTGCAGACCAGTCCAGCTCCTTCTCAGTTCTTGTCTCCAATGAGGGAGGAATTCAGTATTGAGACCAACTCACAGAGAAGCAGGAGATTCACTGATCAGTGGGTAGGAACAAGACAGGAAGACTCTCCAAGTGGAGAGGGATCCCAAGCCAGTGGCCTCTGAAGTGGCGAGGATCAGGTGATTCTGTGGGTTCAGTGGGTGAGGGTTTGGTCATTTGATGTCTTTGAGTTGTGTCCCTTGCTGATTGGCAGGACCACTGCGAGTCTCCAAGGCTACTGAGTTAGCGGTGTTTCCCATGCTTCCCACCACTGAGTTTGTCCATGTGATCTGGCCTGACTTCCCTACCCTAGTCTTGGCCTATTGTTCTAGCATAGTGTTGTTGAGTTGATGCTCTGGGCTCTCCAATATGCCCGATAAATGGACAGGGTATGGGGTGGGGGTGGAAGGAGCAGCACATAAATGGACAGGGTATGGTGTGGGGGTGGTTGGAAGGAATAGCATCTTCCTGGCTCCAACCTAGTGTTTCTCAATCAGGCTGACGAGCAGACTTGGGGCTCAGGGCCTCTTGCTCCTGCCTGACTATAAACCCAGTTCCTGGCTGCCTTCTTCACGTCACTGTCTTCAATATTTTTGATATTTAAAGGGTAGATTTGATTATATACTGACTTAATAATATCAATGTTTGATGCTGCAGATATATCTGTTATGGTCATTGATTTCAGACCATGCTGTGAGTATCCATCCCCAGGTCCTACTGACAGTGCTGAGTCCTTTCTTGCTGTCTCCATCCCACGTTGTCCTGTTTCCTGTATAATTCAGGATATTCAGCCACTTGGAGGATTCAGGCTTTCTAATTTCACTGTCTTCTTCACAAAGGATTTGGAGGTGGTTAGAAAATAGAAAGTGACCAGTCACTACTCTGTCCTCAATAAGTCCTCTGTGTTCCAGGGAGAATTTGGGGTTCTCATGAAAATAAGGGTGCTCATCTGAGACTTGTCACAAATACAAGGTTTTGATGCACTTTGCTCCTTACACAGGACACTTTTCCCCAATCTCAATTTTCCATAACCATCAGCTGGGCCTCAGCAAACACTAACATTGCTACCACCGACACCAAGAACCAATCTAGCAGATAGTACCACAGCAGCACCATCTCCACCATAGTCATCACCTCCTCCATCAGCAGTACTACCTTCATTCCTTCCACTTCCACCATCACCTCTACCACCACCATCACCACCGTCTCCATCAGCAGCACCACTAACACCAACCAGCGTCAGTGGCATCAGCAGCAGCAGCAGCAGCTCCCCACCCTCACCCTCACCCTCACCCTCACTTGCACCCCCAACTTACCCCTACCAGCATTGGACTATTTAAGTATGGGTGGGGCTTGACCCAGTTCATTGTGTACTGGGATTTTCCCCCTTGTTGCCATATTATTGCTCTCAATAAACTCATGAGCTGCAAGTGCAATTTATTATATATTTACTGTGAATCTTCACTAACTGTGAAGTGATTTAACGATGCCACTTAATGCACTGGGCTTGGCTTAACTTCTCTGCTAAATAAAAATACTTATCCTGTCATTCTTAGCTCTGAAATTAAGAACTGTACTTATCATGTGTCCCAGCAATATCTCCTATTCTGTGAAGACTTCAAATTAAAATTTATCCAGCCCATTACAGTGTCCCTAGATACTTTTTTAAAGCACCTTTTAAAGCAATTCTGGAGAAGTTTATTACTAAAACAATGACTGATCCAATCAATTGATGTGAACTACATGGGCATTTCAGCTATTAGCTGTGTTGTGTGTGCCCATTATGGGGAGGAGCTAAGTTATAGATTTATTTGTAGGCACTTTTCTGAAAGAAAATTACATGCTTTTCTCAGCACGTAATTTTATAACATGCACCTTCTACAGCTAAAACACATATCACACAGACACACATCACCCACACACAAGCCCGGGTGTTCCCATGAAGCACAGATGTGGCCATAACCATGTGCTGATGGCAGCCATGGCTGGGGTCCTCCAGGCCCTGGAGAGGGCAGCTCCTGACAGGTTGTGGTAAGCAATGCCTGCTACTTGTAGCCAGTCTGCCTCTGGCCCTGTAGAGAACACTAGTACATGGGCCAGCACAGGTGAGCTGAGCCTGCTTCCCAAGTGAGGTGCTAGGACTTAGCTCTCCTGGGCATATCTGAAGAGCGAGCATGCTGAGGTGTGGTCCCTACCTGCCACCTGATGGTCCTCAGATGCTATGATTTAGAGAGTACATTTCAGCAGGGGCAGCATCCCTTGGGGCATTTTTCAGAATATAAATTAAATGATATTATAACTGAAGCTCTCTTAGCTCAGCATAATGAGAGTGAACCACCATGTTCCCCTGACCAAGGTCGTGGTAGGAGAATGAATTACTCTATTAACATCTCCTTTAAGTAGCTTTAGTGATAATAAATGAAGAGATTTGATGTCATACTGATAATATTATTCATGCAAAACTAGCATACTTCATCTTGTTAAAACAATTAAAATGTGCTTCAGGGAAATTTTACCCCACAGAAATATGATGCTCGAGAGTGCTTATTGTATGTTACTGAATCCATCAGCATTAGCCAGCAATGCAGATAATCTGATAAAAATCGAAAAGCTGATTTGTATGCTCGGCTAATTCAGGATCATCTTCTTGGCCCAAGGAACTACCCAAATGCTGCTGAAGACTGCATCTTGGTGGTGATATTAAATTAAATCCAATCCTTTCACTTATAATTTTTCAAAGAAATTGCATCCACCATTCTTTGTCGTAAACCCTCTTTAGCAGCTAAGCACCCTGGAATATTGCGTTTTAAGCCTGAAACGTTGCTGGAGACTCCAGACGTGTTTGGGGTTTGCTGTCAGCTACAGATCATCTCATCCCAATCACATAAATCCATAGGAGGCAAAGACACTCAGGTTTTTTGATGGTGACCTCATTCTTCATCCAGTACTAACCGCCCAGCTCATCTGAACTCCACCCAGGCCAGACGCACAGATGCTGCACAGCAGATCTTGTGAGAGTGATTCGGGTACCTTGCTGAGTGGTGCTCACCATCAAAGTCTCTAAACCATGGTCGGTCAGCAGGTGCTGGGTACCCAGAGGTGCTGAGCAGGCCTGAGTGACAGCATGGCCCACTGAAGTCCACTGTGTGTACCACTCTAAATGACTACTGCAGTGAGTGGGGCCCCAGTGCTCATTACCACACAAAGACAGCGGCTATGACTAGTGCCATGACCCAGAAACCACCCCTGCTCCTGTGACTAGACATCCCGAGTCCCGACCTCTCACAGCTTGCTTCCTCCAACAGACTCAGAACTTAGACGGATTCATCATAAGCATCTGTGGAGCAGCCCATACGCCCTCCCTTGGGGTCAAAGCAGAGTTCCATACTTTAGCACTGAATTTTGAGATCAAGCTCTGTTCCATGACCAGGCCCAGGTCCAGCCCGGACACAGGCCCAGCACAGCCCCAGCCCAGTCCCAGCCCAGATCCAACCCATCCCAAGCCAACCCAGTCCAGCCACAGCCTAGACACAGCCCCCAGCACAGATCCTCCCCAGCATAGCTCCCACTCCAGTCCCAGCTCAGTTCCAGTCCAGCCCAGCCCAGTGTAGCCCCAGCCCCAGCCCAGCCCCAGTAGAGTACAGCCCCAGCCCAACCCCAGCCTAGACACAGTCCCAGCACAGTCCCACCCCCTGCCCAACCCCAGTCCAGCCCCAGCTCAGTTCCAGCCCCAGTCCAGCCCCGCCCAGCCCAGCCCCAGCCCAGCCCTAGACTCCCAGGCTCAGCCCAGCCTCAGTCCAGCCCCAGCCCAGTTCAGCCCCAGCCAAACCCAGCCCAGCTTGGCTCTTGCCTGGTCACCCCAACCCTGCTACTTAGCTGTGTAAACATTAGATTTGGCTCTGAAGGATTAATAGCCTTCATGAAAAAGCTGGTAGGCATGGGATGAACCTAATAGATTTCTCAATGGAGGTGAATAATCACATTGTTATGATGGTGTAACAACATTAACATTTTTAAGATTCTCATGGAAAACTTTATGCGACTTGGGAAAACGATTATCTCTAAAATCTTGCAGGCATGTCACACTTGGGAAATTTTCCTATTTTAATTAAAACTATAGAGAAGCTGCGAGAATGGCAATGTCTATCCTATTTCCACCAGCTTTTTAATTATGCTTGGCGTGGCCATTTCTGCTTGAACCCACATACATTTTGCAAGTGTAAATGCGGCTGGCGTTCGGAGGGTGAGATCGGGTTCCACTTTACTGACAGAAAACATATTTACATGAAGGAGGCCCCCTGACTGCGGATAATTAGTCCAGGGACAGGAGGCTAAGGGGAGCCTCAGAGAAAGTCTTAAAGTATTAGTTTCTCATATTTATGATTAATGCTTTTCTTATCAGCCTGAGGCTCTGAATAGGATCATGTAAAGCATGTTGGGTTAAATCATTCTTTGTTACAAAATACAGACATTATCCCTCGGCGAAGCCCAGAGGAAATCCCGGCTCGCTATCTGCGGCTCCATCAGAAATCAACCAGCTAAGAGTCTTGGATGCCGCGTTTATTATTTATACTTCAGATGACTTCCTGAGGATTTGACACACGTGGAATATGCCATCCCCAGCCCCCGCCCCATTTGCTGTGGGCAAATCACGGTGCCGATGTTCCTCCCAGCATTGCTTCTGCCTCGTGACACCTCTGCTCACTCACTCATGCACCTGCTGGTCAAGGAGGCACTCCCAGGATGGACAGCGTATACACTGCTTCCCGGAGACAGTGGGGGTTCACATCAGCCTCTGGGAGCTATCCCCAGGGGAGGGGTCTCATTGTTAGAAGGTCAGGTGAAGGCCCCCCCCAATCTGACTGTTGTGTTATACTCCCAGCTTATGATGCCCAGGTGTCTACCTGGTTTTCAGGACGTTCCCAGGCCAGAGCCTAGGGGATGGGACGTACAGAGCAGTAAGCCACTAGCTCAGCTCCAGATGACGTCGTCATCAGCACTTGCGTCCGAGTGACTGCAGCTGTTGGAAACAACGACGCCCTCAACGAGAAGACCAAGCTTCAGCTTTAGCCCCAACTCTCAGCACCCGCAGGAGCAGGGTCTCATGCTGGTTTTGCACAACTCCTCAGCCGGCTGCCTGTCTCTGATCCTGCGCAGAGTTCGTGCCATGCTCATAGCGGCCCAGAAACCAGTTCCCCAGATATGGCAGGTGCAGAAAAACATAGCCCATCCCTCACAGCCACTCCAGTCCCCTTGCGCCTGTGGCCTGAGTCGCGTGTGATCACCATACACTGACTGTTGGCAGAGTCCCTTGGATGCGCCTGCCTGCTCTGGTAGTGGGTATCTCCAGGAGCACCTGGGTGGGGGTCAGACATCACCTGCCTCAGGTGTCCTTCAAGGTTCCCCTGAGGCAGCTCTGTGCCATCTGCAGGTCATAGGTGGACAACCCTCATGGTCCTGGCCCTGGACCTTGGATGGTCATGTGGTTCCCAAGCTCCAGTGTGTAGAGCCTGGGGCTGGGGACACAGCAGGGGTCAGGATGCTAGGGGGTGTGCTCAGGGTAAGCTGGGAGTGAGAGTGGGTTCCAGAGCTGGGCCTGATGAAGGCTGAGAGCAGGGTAGATGAGGTCACCTTGAGGGGCCTGTAAGGCAAGACAAGCATGGAGTCCCAGCTGCCCCTGTGGTCCTCAGGGGAAAGTCTGATGGGGCTCAAGACGTGGGATCCTAAATACAGCACCCTGCACAGCAGCTATTCCCAATGGGAGGGGTGATCAGAGACACAGTCAATCCAGGGCCACTGACCTGCCACTGAAGCTGAGCAGCCCTCCTGTGAGAGGCTTCCACCCTGAGGGGCATACCCTTCCTCTCCTAGAGGGAGGTGAGATATGGAGGTTCCTGCCAAGCCCCTGATGGCTGTGCCCACCCCTATCTGCACCTCCGACCTCCCTCCTCCAGCCCATATCCCCAGCGCCTCCTGAGAGCCCTGGCATGGACCCTCTTACTTCTCTCTTGCAGATCCCTTGTCACAGGGCCTAGACCAGAAATGCAGAAGCAGAAGGGAAGAAACGTGTCCCCTCCCATCCTAGCAGCTCTCACACACATGAACTTGGTATGGTCTTTTGAAAAGTTATGGCTGCAGGGGCCCTGGGTTGAGGCCTGAAAGGCTCAAACCGGAGGGAAGGCTAAGGGTCACCGTTTGATCCCCACAGGCGGGGCCCTCTCTTTGGACCTCCATGACTAAGTGGACCCTGCGGGTTGGCTGGGCTGGTAGGACCTGCGTTCTGAGCTCTGCTTCAGT
Organism: Uropsilus gracilis; assembly: GCA_004024945.1. Lineage (NCBI taxonomy): Eukaryota > Metazoa > Chordata > Mammalia > Eulipotyphla > Talpidae > Uropsilus > Uropsilus gracilis. Next base: position 36,408 of record PVHY01009612.1, read on the forward strand.
GAGTCCAGCAGACAGAGGCAGGCCAAGGCCATTACACCAAGATGACATCGGGAAAGCCTTGGCTTGCAGGCAAAGAGAGACTCACAGGGGACAGGAGATTCCGGCCTGGTTGGCTCTTGGTGTCCAAGCCCCCCATGGAGCAGGGTCTGGAATCCAGAAAACTGCAATCAATTTTATTAAACTCATTAGCTGATGTCAGATGGTGGGTCATATCATAAGTGCTGCACATGGGTCCTGCGACACTGAGATGGGGTTGTGTTGGAGGACGCTGGGCTGGATGTGACCCTGCTGAGGGCATTGGGGACCCCAACCATGCCCCCAGGGGTATAAGAACACTGGCCATGCCCCCCAGGGCAGTGGGAACCCCACCTGTGTTCCCCAGGGCTGTGAGGATGCCAAATATGTCCCCCTAGAGCAGTGGGGACTCCAACTATGCCCTCCTAGTGGGGTCCTAGTGGGGACCCCAGCAGTGCCCCGACCAATATTAGGCAGAAGCAACAGGGCTGCTGACAGCAGGGACTGCCAAGGTATGTGGGCAGGTTCCCTGCACATGGATGCACCTGTGTAAGCTGACCCTCTCCAGTTGAAAGATGAGGCTTTGAGGCCCCACATTTCCAGAGAAGCTGTTTGATGGGACAGGTGCTCTAGGGAAGGTGTACAGAGGTGCCTCTAGAGATGAAACACTGGTTGAATTGAGACAAGACTTTCAGAACCACCTGATAGTAAGGCCTCACCCCTGCTGGCTGAACCGAGACTGCACACCTAAGCACCACTGTGTGTTCACACCTGCAGGGCCCTGAATATCAGCATAGCTGGGCTACCCACAGAGAGATGAGTGGCTGCTACCAGCAGTTGGGCAGCCAGGGTTGGAGGAGCTGTCTGAGACATGCAGATACCCGCGGAGCATCCTCTATCTGTGGAAGGTTGTAACGTGAAGTGGGAACAGAATTCGGAAGATCCTCATTCATGGCAAGCTCATCCCTTGCCTCAGAACCAGGAGGTCTACAGTGGTGCCAGAAGCCAGTCCTTCTCTGCAGGGGAGGATCAGGGCCATGTGGAGGGGGAGGTTGTGGAGATAGCAGAGCTGGCAGCTGGGTATGCTGGTGCTAGTTGAGCGAGGGCAGGAGGGGGCCAGCTGTTCTGGCCTCAAGGGCCAAGAGGGTATAAAGGGAGTGCAGACACTCAACTGGGATGCCCTCCAGGCAGGTAACTATGATCAGGCTCCTGGTAGGGTTGATGCCGGGCCAGGCCTTAGACTAGGCCCTGTGACTGCCAAGTCTACTCTAGAGTGAGTGGATCTGAAACCTGTCCTGGTGCCACTGACTGGTTGGGTCCTGATTGGCAGGTGTAGACAACTGGAACTGACCAGACTATTTTACACAGTGTTGGGAGACCAGAGCAAAGCTGGGGCCTCCCAGGGTCCAATGGTGCACACCTCCTCTCTGGTCCTGCGGGTGCACAGCCCATGTTGGGGCTGTGAGGTTTGCAAGCACAAGAGAGTCCAGCTCTCAGTGGTCAGTCTGCTGCTTTCCTTTCCTAAGGCTGTCAATCTAAACTCCAAGAGGCGTGTTGAGCCATTTGAGAAATGGAACACGTGCTCATTTTCTCTAAGGCCGCAGCTTGGCAAGAACAGGGTGAGCTGACAGGGCTCACCACATGCATTCCACACAAAGAACAAGCCGGCGATGAGCCTGCCACGTGAGGACCAGGAGCTGGGGCTGTGGCCTCGCGCTGGGGGCCAGTGTGCATCAGGGAGGGGGTGTTGGGGCCAAGGGGGTCTCTCCATCCAAGGAGCCAAGGACATGGCTGGAGATCAGTTTTCTTAATCGCAACGTGACCCCATCCTCCTTGGTGCCCTTGGCTGGGCCGACTGTGCAGTTCCATTTATGGAGACAAAGGGGATTTTAATATGAGGGGAGGAAAAGATAAAAGGGATTCTGCCAAAAAATAAAAACAAAAACACAAAAGCAAGCCCGTTTTGTGCCTGGAGCGTTGGGTTACATCCCAGCTGGCAGGACCGGAAATCTTGACTTTGGTCCTGGAACCTGGGGCTCGTGTTTGGAAATGTCCTCTTAAATCGGCACTTTGGCACCAGGAACAAGCATAGAGTCAGCTCTAATGAATCATTCTCTGTGTTTTTCCAAAGATGTTTGATATTAAAACAGACACAATTAAATGTGAAGTTTCATATCAAATAATTAGAAGAGTGTGTTTAAACCAGATTCTAGAACTCAGAATTACAAGAGGTGGATGCAATTGCTGAGCCCAGTGCAGCAGAAATCCCAAGTGAAGTGGAACTGGTGGCCAGACCGTCCTCTGGAACCTGAGGAAGCCAATTCTGCAGCCTTCACACTTCGGGGGAACTTTGATTTTCCAGTGCACACTTATCAGTTGCCCAAGTGTAGGTTGATGAGTGACCCAACAAACACATCTTAAAATCCAGTTGGTTTCCATAGGTTAACATTTGAAATTCATTCAAACCTGCAATATAATTAACTAAATATGGTGACTAGGTCCAACTTCAAGGAGAACTGTAATAAAAACCTAGCCTACAATTAAATCAGGTGGCAGTAGCAAGCATATGAACCCAAGGTGTTTGGTTGGGGAAGGACTTGTGGACCAGAGTGTGGTTGTGAACCTCACTGGCAGCAGGTAGACCTGGAGGCCAGGGACTCTGGAGGCTGGCATGTCTCTCTTTGTAGATGCCACTAGGCTTTTTCATGTGCCCAGGACTGGGGCTGCTCTCTGCAGGGCCATGGTGAGTGGGTGACTTTGTGTCTGTTCTTTTTTTCTTTTTCTATTTATTTTTTTTTATTTATATATATTTCACATCGTTTCAGTCCCTGGGGGTCACCCACCACCTCCCCTTCCCACCCGCTCCAGCTGGTCCCCATTCTCCCCTTGTGCAGTTTCATTTGGTTGACCATATATTAGTGAAACCATTTGGTTTCTGTCCCTTTCTGTCTGGCTCATTTCTGCTAGAATGAGTTCTTCTAGGTACATCCAGGTGTCTATAAATTCATCAAATTTGTCATTTTTAATTGATGAGTAATACTCCATTGTGTACATATACCACATCCTTTTCATCCACTCATCTGTTCTGATGAATGTATCATAACCCAAGGGCCCAGACCCCCTCCACAGGCTCCTGCTGACCTGGTGGGCTGTGCTGGGGCCAGCAGATGGGTCCTGTCTGGTTCCTGCTGTGCCCAAACATTTTGTTTGGAAGGGTGCTGAGCCTTGTTTATCTCAACTCTTTGGTTGGCTGGTTGGTGACCAAGGTCCTGGATCCCACATCCTCATGGGCACCTGGGCACCTGTGCCACACCAGGCCTGAACCCGGGAATCACCTGCAGGACTATGCTTTTCACCAGCCTCCTTTTCCATTTCTGGTCCAGGAAAAACATGTCTGTTCTGCATTTTTTCTACTCTCCTCTCCTCCTTGGTGCACAGAATGCATCAAAGCTGGGACGTGCTTCTGTGACTTCGCTAGATTTGAGAAGCAGATAAAACAGTGGCCTGTTCCTGTAACAAGGTTCTCTTCCCCACTTGCACTTTAGGTCAATGCTCCCAAAGTTGGCATGGAAACAAGACTTCCAGGCTCCTTCCCAACATCAAGTAGGTGTGCTCCAGTGCTCCAGAGTGTCTATTCACCTTCCTCCCATAACCACCTGCAGAGAAAACATGTTCCCCTGCTCACAGTCCCACCCCCTCCACCCCCATGTTTAACCATGGCCTGGGGCTGAGCAAGCAGTTCTCCACATGCCTGTAGGAGTGCCAGGTCCACAGTCATCCCTGGCACCAGGATGCTAAGTCGACATGAGGATTCTCATGCAGCAAAAGAGCAAAGGTTCGGACACACCTTGCTGGAACCACCGATGGACACCTGGCCATGTACTCCTGCGTGCTCTTCAGCCTCTGAGAAACCCTGTTGGCTACTCTCTGCAAAGCCAAACCTTAAATAATAGGTTATTTGAAAATAAAAAAAATGACACTTTTGGTCCAGCAAACCACTCCGCACAGCTTTTCATTTTTTCTGAAGTGTCATTCTTCAAGATGAGAGCCATTTTAGGCTGAAGGAGCTGACGACATTCATTTAATATAATAGCGGGGTGTCCACGTCTGGTGCGCAGGGTGGATCGAGGCCCAAGGGCTCCTCAGCTGTTGCATGGGACTCTTCCACGGTGGCCACAAAAGTCTCATCCTGAAGAGCCACTCCAAACCTGCTGTTCTTTCTTGGAGCCCAATGAGCACAGCATCCCGCATGCCACATGGAAGAGTGACCACTGCCCACTGGAGAGAGGCCACACAGTCAGTCCTAGAGAAAGACTACATGTAAATTACTCCCAAAATTCACATTTGGCTTCAGGAAAGGGTCATTTCTATAAGCACAGCAGGAAAGCAATGCCAAAACACAACAACAACAAAGCCCTGAATAGTTTTAGTATGTTCATTTCGTTAGTGGAATGAATAATAAAATTTATTTATTTATTATAAATAAAATTTATTTATTTTTAATTAAAAAAAATATTTCGTAAGATTTGCTTACATTACTTTTCTTCCCTTCCCATTTGGGTTTTCTCCCCACTTCCGTTCCCCTTGTCTCCCCTCTGGTCACTCCAGCTCTTCTTTCACTGCCAGTTATTAGTCAATTTTTTAGTTCCTTCGATTCTTCTTTTTCTTTCCTGGAGCAATGTTCTTTTGCCAGGTGTAGACGTGTTTTCCTGGGACACAGTGGCCTGTGCTTGGTTTTGTAGGTGTATCTTTGTTGCGGGCAGCCAGTTCATGCATGTTTGCATTCTTCAGTGCCTCCTTCTTCCTACTGGTCATCTGCTCTGACCCAGATTCTATCACATTTTTGCTTCTTCTTTGCTTTGTGATTCCAGTCTTGGCATTGGGAGTGTTTCTCCCAGACCATATCGTATAAAGAGTTTCTTGGTCAGGACAGGTACTGGTGGGTGGTTGGTCTGGTTTGTCTTGGAGCCCTGCCCATCTCTGTGGCCTTCCTCTCCCTGTGGAACGGGAGGGTGCCAAGTTTGTACTGAAGTCATCTCTGAACCGGAAAGTCTATCCCCATCTGCGGAGACTTTTGTGGTTGTATTTCTGAGATACTTCATCTCTATAGTTAGTCTCATAGTCATGTGCCCCATGGATCTGAGATGTTTCTTTGTTCTGTGGTTTACTTCCTTCTCCTCATCTCCATCTTCATGTGTATCTGCTGCTGAATTAGTGATTTACTTGTTTCAGGTGAGGATTGAGTGAATTTAGAGACCAGAGGGGGTGACTCCTCACACCCCCCCCATTGGTTCACTGACATTCCCTCCGAGTCTGAAGGGGGCTTCATGAGAAGGCAGAGTTTCCAGGAAGATGGGTGACCCAGGTCTCCAAAGGGAGCTGGGCAAAAGCGTGGGCAAAGTGCCCTTTGTTTCCAGACCCCATTTAATGGGTCCCTGGACTCTGGTGTGGCCCGTAGGTTGGAGATGCAGGAGGGACCCACCTAGCACTCATTCCCAAGTTTAAAGGAGGCTACATGGGAGGGCAGAGCTTCCAGGGAGATGGGTATCCCAGCTCCCCGAAAGGAGCCTGACAAAAGCACAGGCCTTAGTGGAGCTTCAAATAAAGGTGCTTATTGCAGCCAACTGAGAGCTGCAATGCAACCTGTGGGTAGTGCAGCAGCCAGCCAACAGTCAGGCAGGCGGACCCAGTCCACTGGCTTTGACTTTCTGCCCTAGACCACATGGAGGTGACTGGTCCCTGAGGCTCCCCACCCAGAGGTGGCCAGCAGGGCTCCTAAAATGCAATCCCAGACCCCTTGGACCTGCATGGCCTCAGGGTCCAGGAACCCAATCCAAATGTGCATAGGAAAGCAGGGGCCTCTGAGCTGCAAGTGCTTCTGTGGGGAAAATCTCTCTCTGGAAACACCACTGGTGACAGGGATGCAGGACAGAGCTGCCAGGTTGGGGTTTCTTGCTGCTTGGGGGAGGTTGCAGTAAAGGATGGATGGGCAGAGAAGTGGTAGAGAAGTGATAGATGGCAGATAGATCATACATCTATACATACATAGAGGGATAGATAGACAGAGGGATAGATGAGAGATATGTGATAGACATTAGATTGGTAGATAGATGCAAGTAGACCTATGAATACTGGGAGATGGATGCGGACTGATGGAGAGGCAATGGACAAGCAGACATGATGGAAAACAGACAGGATGAGGGGCATGGCTCTAGGTCACCTGTCAGGACTGAGGGTGGTCCTCCCTTGCTGTGGCCAGCAGCCCAGTGCAAGGTTCAGGCTGCAGGTAAGAGGGTGACAGCCTAGTCCCTCCAGGCCATGGAGCATGGCAGCCTCTCACACCTGGGAGCCCTAAGTGTGAGCATCCAGGGCCCTGCCTGATAGCAGCCTGGATCACACCCTGGGCAGGAGGCAGCTGCTGGACCACACTGACCGCACCCAAACAAATACTTGGAAGACTCCTGTCCAAAAAGCCCCAGTGTCTGCTAAGGCTGCCCCCTCCAATGATGACCAGACCCCGTGAGTGCTCCCCAGGTACAACATGGATGGGGACACGGCAGACACACCTGCACCAGGTGAGGCTCTACATCAGCAGTGTGACCCCTGGCATTGGCTCTGGCCACTCCCTGAACCTTCACACCCTGATCAAGAGAAACCCCTCAGATGGATACAGGCACAGCCTGATCTGCCTCACCTGCCTAGGGAGGCAGATGACAAAGCCACAGGAGGGCTCAAGCCTGGGGCACAGGGAAGGATCTGGGAGTACTGGGGCTCATAGAGTCATATGAAGTGATTTGGGGAGCATGGGGATGTGTGGAGTGACTCGGGTGTGTGTGTGTGTGTGTGTGTGTGTGTGTGACTTATGGCATGTGGAGGGTGTTGGGGGGTACATAGCATGCTCAGAGCAAGTGGGAATGTATGGAGGTAACTAGGAGCATGTAACTCTGGGTACATGGGGGCATGTGGAAGTGACTCAGTGTACATAGGGTGACTTGGGGCACATAGGGACATGCGGGGGACACCAGGGGACGACTCGGGGTACAGTGGGGTGACTCAGAGTGCAGGAGGTGACTCAGGGCACTTGGAGACATGTGGAGTGACTTAGGGCATGTGAAGTTGATTTGGGGTGCATGGGAATGACTGAAGGTACATGGGAGGTAACAAAGGGCACATGGGAACATGTGGGGGACACCGGGGGTGACTCAGTGTCTGAAACTGCCAGTAACTGGCCAGGACTCATGCTGCAAATGAAGGAAACTTCATTCCACTCTTATCTATCTTCAGAACACTGAAGACGGGATTGCATGATGGACCTCTGGTGGGCAGCAATGTCCCCGTCCCTCCGATATTAACCCTAAGAGCCATTCCTTGGGAGATTACAGCAAGTTAATGAGTGAATCCGCTGACCCCAAGTATCCCATAGGAACTAATGTTTTACCTAATTTGATTTTTCCTAAGCCACTTCTTTCCCTTGTCTGGAACCTATAAAAGAACTTGTGGGGGACAATAAGGTTGCCGGATGATTCATACATTCACAGCCTCATTGGCTGTGTCAATTTCTCTCGTCGTCCTTCCTCATGCCCCAAGCCCCAGCTCTTTAGAACTAAGGGTGTGTGGAAGTGTTGTGAGTCACAGGCTCACTGACAGCAGACATTGGAACTGACCTGGGAGAAGAAGTGGGGGGAGGGAGTCTTTTGTGGGAACCCAGGACTGTCCCACAGGGAGATTCTTACTAGATGTGAGCAGCTGAGTCCCATAGTGAAGGCCATCCTCCAGGTGTGCCCCTTCCTGGCCTCCCATGTCTGCCCACCCAACTCATTCTCAGACCCCACTGGTCAACATCTGGAGCCCAGAGATGGCCAATGTCTGTAAGGTGTGCCTGCTCCTCCACTCTCCTCCTCTGTGACCCTGAGGGTGGGGATGAGGGTGCCCCCCCTCTTCCCTCCCTAGGAGGAACAGCACCTGGACACCTTCCCAGGTGGGGTCCCTCAGTAATCAGGTTGTTCGGAGATGCAGGACTCGAAAGGCAGGCAGCTCAGGGCACCATGCTGGACTACTCGCCTCCCTGCCAGGGCGTGCGGCCGCTGGTGGAGGACGGGGCAGCCTTGGCAATGGATGAGGGAGCCTGCCTGGTGGGGAGACATGCGCCATGATGTAAATGAGTATCTCCTCGATGATACACTGAAAGGCAAAACACTTTCAAAATAATGTTCAATTTGCATTTTCTAGAGCTCTCAGCCTGTCTGCCTGCGGCCCGGGTCACTGTGGATCTGGGGTCTCCCGGTGCTTCCTTAGGCCGGGACACTCAGCGGCACCCCGTGGTGGGGGCAGGCTGTGTCCCTCGGAGTGGGAGGCAGCAGTTCATTTCCATCCTGATGGCGTTTCTGTGGAACAATGGACGCCTGACACAGGGTGCGGAGAACAGGAAGAGCCCTCAGCCGCAATCACCACTCGGGCTGTCCAGCCCAACGCTATTAATACAGTGTCAGTCGGTGCACTGAGTGGCAGCGTCCGACAGCACGGGGACATGAAGACCCTCCTCAGGGACAGACGCCTCTCTTTCTGCGAGGGAGTCTTCATTATTCAGGCATTGTGGTACTTTTCCTTTATTTGTGTAAAGATTAAATTGCACATGATTTCTAATGTCTCTGCTCCTCCGACTGCCACAGGTCGGCGACCTCCATGTGAGGAGATAATGGATACGTCTCAGGCTGCCCGGGCCCCGCTGTTCTTGCACAGTCCAGTACCCCCCTATTGTTAGAAGTCGAAAGCAATTAAATAAAAATACAAGACACCATCGCAGGCGTCCGGAAGCTTTACGTGTCTGCGCTACAGCATCTCTCACTAAGGTGTGTTTTCCCTAACAGGTCAGAGAACCTGAGTTCTGGGAGAAAGGAGGCAGTGAAGATGTGGGAAGAACTGAGTCTTCCGGTCTTGAGACACTAGCTCCAGCATTTGCACCTCTCATGGGGACCACAGGCTGGGGGCCCCATAGTCCTCACCATTCCTGCCCCACATGTAGATTTAGTTGATTTGGGGCATCCTGGAAAAGGCGCCAAGTCCTGGGGGTGGCCTCTTGCGTAAGCGATATTCAGGAAGAATCCCCATGATGAACTGCCTATTTTGACTTGCTTGCCTGGGCAGTGCGCTACAGAATCTGCACTCACATAGGTCTCATCATGGAGAAAACGGCCCCACAGATGACACCTAAGTCTGCTGAGTCACGATGTTCTCTATTCACTCATTGTCCCCACAGCCTCTCCTTCCCACTCCAGGCCAACAGCAAAGCCCCCTCTGACCTAGAACCCAACTTCACTTCAGTCTGCTAGGCCCACTGGGGGTGGGGTCCCAGGAAGTGCCCAGCCAGGCTTCTGTGCTTCCAGAGCCTCCATCGGCATGCAGTCCTGGGCCCCAACTCTGGGAAACAGAGATACCCCAGTGCATTGCTGGGTCCCTGGGCGAGTTGCCTGTAGCTGCAACCTGTGGTGGCCGGGGTCTGTGTCTAGGCAGCAAGTGTGCATCCACACTATGTCCCTCTCCAGTCAGAAGGAGAAAGTGCTCACGGTGCAGGACTGGGTCTATGCTGTGCTCCTGCCACCTGCTACCTGGGTCTTCCACTATGCTCGGGCACCCCTCTTCCCCTCCTCCCAGTCACTCCTCCTACCTACCCAGCTAGGTGCCCTGAGCAACTACCCAACCCACATCTTCAGGCCTCATGAAGACAGGTACTTCCTGGCAGTGGCCGAGGCCAGGGGCACACAGCACTCACTCGGTGATGCAGAGCAATCCCCCAGACAAGGCTGCCCAGTCCCTGTATTCAGACTCAGGACGGGGATGAGAAAGGGACCAGGGGGCAGGAAACTGTGGTCTGGGGGGCACGGACTGCAGGTTAGGGATGGTGTGAGGGCTGTTTCTCCACCAGATAGAGAACCTCACATGAATGTCCTGTGTGCTCGTGCCTGATCTTCAAGATAATAGCATAAGTAAGGACTCTATGTGGTTTACACATAGAACAAGCAGACTGCAGGCCATTCCATGTGAACGGTGGTGGTCAGGCCCATATGGGCACCTTCACAGGTATGAGTTTTACATTGTGGCTAGGTTGACCCAGACCCAGTCACTCAAGCTTTCATTCAGGAAACACTTGTGCAGTGACTGCCCCAGGCTGCTGTGTCCCCACGCCTGCCCTCGTGGGAGGTCCTGTGCCCATATCCCATTAGGGCCAGGTGGGGTAGCAGGTGGTTGCTGAGTGGCTCCTGGACTGGTCAGAGGAGGAGTCTAGGCAACACACACACACACACACACACACACACACACACACGACTAATTTGCAGGCCCTCAAACTCTGTCAAGGATGGGTACCAGTCCCTGGGGCCTGGTAAGGACCATGGATACTAAACCCATGGCAGGGACAGGGCAGGGAAGCTGAGAGGGCAATGCACAGGACCATGTCCAGAGCTGGGGAGTGACCAGAGCGGAAGGGGGTGACAGGAGGACAAGATCACCAGTCGGAGGCTGTGGAGTGCTGTGGGGGCAGGACAGAAACCAGCTGCAGCTCCTGGCCACAGAGGGGCTGGAGGAGGCCAGTGTAGTGCTGATAGGGCCTGCCCCTACCTGGGATGAGCACCTCAGGCTCTGTTCCAAAGAATCAGGAAGCCACAGAGGTTTTTGCAACAGACTGAATACCTGTGTCCCTGGAAACTCATGTGGTGAGGACCTCAGGGGGCTGCAGGGGGCCTCAGCTCCCCATAACAGATCCCATCGAGCCCTCCACGTGCCATGCTGTGTATGAGCCCAGAAAAGCTGCTAGAGATCAGCCTTTTATGCCTGAGCTTGACCCCAGCCCCCACAGAGGTCTGCACTCCAGTGGTCAGCTGTCAGCTGTCATGGCCCAGATGGACTGTGCCAGAGCATTGCATGTTGAGCACCGGCCCTTGGGGATCTGGGCGTTGGGATGGAGCACTGTAAAGAGATAATGGTAGCCTGCAGGGTGAGGAACCCGCCCAGTGGTCCAGCAGGGTGGAGTGCTCAGGCTGGAAGCTTCCAGAGGGCAGACAGTTTACAGTGAGCAAAAGCCCTCGCTGCAGGTGAGGCCTCTGGGGCCTGGCTCAGGCCTTCCATGCCCCGACCAGTCACACACCCCAGGTGACAGGAGCTCCTTCTCCAGGTTGTGTTACAAGCCCTCAATTAACAGATGACCCAGGAGGCAATCGGCATATCATTTCAGCGCTTGACGCCCATATCGTGTGCCCACTGCTGATGACCACAGTGTACACACTGGACATGTCAGATATAGGGTTCCTGGAAACACTGTAGAGGATGGCGCCCTCCTGTGGGACTGCAGCAATAACTTCAGCTCTCCACCACCCCATGACTCACACTCTGTACCTGTGTCTGTGTCTGCGTGTGGTTCCTGTTTCCATGCGAGTGACTTGTGTAAATGTGTGAGGTGTGAGTATCTGTGTTTGTCCATGTTTGTTTGTCCATGAGTCTGTGTGTGTCCATTAGTCTGTGGGGTGTGTGTCCATGTGTCTGTGAACCTGTGAGGTGTGTGTTCTTGGGCCCTGAACCACGGCACTGGCCTCATCCCTGGCCTTAGGCACGCCTGCTCCTGCTCAGGTACCTGTCTCGCGATGATTTCTGCAGGCTTACTTCATTACTATATATCTTCCAGTACAAAGTCAGACCTGATAAATTAAAGACCAAAAACTAAAGGCACAGAGGCAGCCTGCTCCTTCCATCTTGGTGAATTACAATTAGCAGACCGAGGCCCCTCATTGTCCCCGCCATTAGAAAAAGCAGCAGCGTTTCCGCACAGCCGGCTAATCGGCCCTCTCCATCTCGCCTTTGTCTGCGGCGCCTCCTCGCCCGTGTGTGCTGTGCTCTCCCGAAAGCCCAGAAGCCCATAGGTCAGGGAACAGGGTTTTGATGGATTATGGGATTGTAACTGTCCCTGCCAGCTGACAGCTTTTATTGGCTGGGAGGATGAGCCTGTAAACCTTTATATAATTATTGCATTAAAGGCGCTGTGCCTCTGTGTTGCCGGTGCTTGTTCTGGGATCAATGTGAAGATAATTTCAGAAATGAATAGTAAGTATTGATCGTCCCCCGGCGGGGCCTTATCAGTGGCTGAGGCGGACGCCTGCAGATTATAACTTCAATGTCATTTATGATGATATGATACGTACTGCCAGGGACCGATTCAAACAAAGGGCTGATTTAATTCACAGCGGATTTTTGTAGTGTGATGGGTAATAAATCACAATCTATGTAATTTTTAGAAATGAACACATGTTGGCAGTACTTCAGGGCAGTTCCTGAGAGATCTGAAAATGACCAGGGAGGGAGTATCAGCGAGAACCCCTCTGAATGATTGGGCTCTGCTTGGATCTGGCATTCACACGACCTTGGGGTCCCTGCTGGCAGCTGCTGGTTAATTTTCTTCACTGAGGACACAGTTTAACTTTCTATCTGTCTGCCAATTACCTGACATTTTCAACTTATCACCTTCTATTTTTTAAGTGATTGGAGGCACATCCACATTTTGACATTTTTTTTAAAGCAAGTATTCATTTTGTTTGCTGCTGTGGTGCCTTTCACTCTGTCATCCCGCCACAGCCTCGCTGCTTCTAGAATTAGCACCGTTTACATAAGCACCCGGAGGAAAACACACGCAGTCCCTGTTTATTGTTATTTCCGACACATCGATGGTCAGATGGTGTCAACTTCCAAACTGCAGGCCCTCACAGGCAGCATTCAAGAGCTCACAGGGGCGGGGGTGTGATTGACGAGGGCCGGACTCCGGAAAAATGGACCTCTGTTGAGTGGATCTTTCAAGGGTATCAGAACGATGAGAGTAGGCTGGCTAAGCCCTCGATTGCGGGGTGCTGGGACAACCTTTGCAAACTCTGACTTGTTGGTTTCAGTTATTAGAAGACAACCTGCATATTTTGCTCACCTCAGAGTGGAATTAGGAATGCAGGCATGGGAACACAGGTCCTGAGTAGACAGTGTTGAAGGTCAGCAGCTGGACACAGAGTCAAGTGGTGTCACCAGGGAGGCCAGGCCTCTGAGACTTGAGGAGCTAAAGGCTAGGACCGTGCCCAGTCCTGTTGACTAGCCAACCTGCCTCCAGCCTCCCACTCCAGCGCTCACAGGATGAGGGCACTGGACCTGGGGTGGAAGGGTTCTCAGTTCATGGTCAGTATTCAGAATGGAGCTTCAGTGTCCAGGAGGTGGCTGCGTGGTTGGTGGTTGGCAGTTGTATCCTGGTTGCCCTGATTCTGGAGTACCCATCCCGAACTCATGGCCAGTGCCCCAGAACCAGAGCCCTATATGGTCCTGCTAATGAATTCTGATTCAATCCTGTTTCTACCTGTTCTAATGTCCTTGTTTTCTACATGTTTTAACCATGAGGCCACAGTCCGTGTCTTGTCTCACAAGGCCACTGAACACCTTCAGTTTACTGACATGGCTTTATCGATGCCCTGGTCCTCCTGGCCACACATGGATCCAGCTCCTTCTACCTGTACTTGCGTCTGTTTCCATGGTCAGCCCAGCCCCTCACCTCCTGGTTCTGCGTTTTCAAGGTGCTCTGGGCCTTATTTCCTAGGCACAGCCAACTTTGTCCCCTTGGGGAGTGCTCTTGCCTCATTCTTCTCCAGGTCTCCCTAACTTCTTATTTAAAAAGCATCTCCCAGCCCTGCCCAAGCACAAGTGAGCCCACAGCATCTTTGTCCCTCCCACTCATCGCAGTCATGCCCTTATGTCCCCGCCCCCACCCCCTGAGGGCCTGCCTGATGCTGTCTTGCAACTCTAGTCCTCACTGGGCCCTGCAGTGGCCAGTCCCTGACTCCTTGCTGGCTGCCTCTGGAGATAGTTGTTTTTCTCACAGCCCTGCTAGTCCCTGCACTGGTGTTGGTCAAAGGTGTGGCTGCTCATTCAGTGGGGCCAGTGTGTTTGTCTCTCCCACAGACCCCCACGTACCCACTGTTACATATGGGCCCTTTATCCCTCATGGTCCTGTGTCCCCTAGCTGGGTTTGCTGGCTTACACCATATATTATGTCATCAAAATGCTGAAATGTCTTTCCTGCAGAAGACAATGATAGAGCCCTGCTCTATTTCGGCCAGCTGAAGTTCAAGAGCAGCAGCCTGTGGGGCACAGAGGAGCCAGCAGAAGAGGGACCATGCCAGATCCAGGCCCAACCTGCCATGCAGCTAGCAAGGGCTTCCAGGCCACAGGTGGGGTGACCACAGCCCCACAGGTGAACACAGAAAAGAGCTAGCTCTGAGAAAGCCATGCATGGGGATGTGGGGCTTGAAAGGACACAGCCGGAAATGGAGACTGTCCGGGGCACAGGAGGTCAGGAACCAGAGGAGTATGTGGGAGTCCTATGCGCATGACAGTGGTGGATCTGTTCCCGGGGCAGGGGTGACATGTAATCACGGCATCTCCAAATTCTGTTGTTCTGATGAGTTATCCATTTAATAGCCTCCTAAGCAATCGTTTTGGAAAGTTATACCAATAAAATACTATGGTCTTTAAATTTTCCCCAATTTAAGGCCTCATTACCTCCTCTAATAAGGATACAGTCACATTCCTGGCATTCACTGTACTTAAGAGCCAGCGCCGCCGATGGAAGGCACTCCGTCTGATCAGGGGCTGGCAGGGCCACAGAACCAGTCTCTCCCCGATGGCAGCACCACGTGCTCACTGGGATTAGCTTCGCCAGCCATACCAATGCTCACGGTGCTCTGCTGGTGCTCGGAGTTCCTTCCAGGTGCTTCTGCCTGCTGTGTCTCAGTACTGTGTCCCAAAAGTCTGGAGTAGGAGGCAGGGGTCTAGCACCTTAGGACTGGGTTAGGGGAGTGATTTTTCCGAGAACAAAGCCCTGAAGCACAGCTGTCAGCTTTCAGAAGACATGGCTTAACCAGTTGCGACCATATTTGTATAAATCTGTCTGGGGGAAAAGCTGTGCTTTCTCTGCTCCGGAGCCCAACGAGCTACAATTGTTGTCAACCTCCTTCGTATGCAACCCACACGCTGTGCCCAGGTGCCCACGGCACCCATCTGAGCCAGCCACCCCAGGTGAGATACTGGGCCCGGCACTTGTCTGCCAGTGTACATGCAACCAGGAGGTGTCCCCTGTACCCTTAGGACATGGCCAAGACCCCCACTGGCCCATCAGGGTCCAGAGTCAGCGCTTCCTTTTAGTAGAGACCTTGGCTTGTCCCTCTTATAAGCAGATGAGCACCAATATGCTTTCAGGGAAATGTGAGTTGATCCTGAACTCTCGAGACCTGGAGCCAAGGAGGCTTGTTCTGATTCTTCCGTCTGTGCTGAGAACAGCTCTGCAGCCAGGGCAGGGCTGGCGCTCACGGGAACCAGAGTACAGGCCTGCAGTTTCTGCTTTGAGCCTCATCAGTGAAACCACTGGGGTAAGGAGGGAGACACAGGTCAAGCTGGCCCCGGCCTCCCCTCCACAGGAGGTCCTTGTCTAATCGCTGACCCCGTGGGCATCTGGTCAGCCTCTGTACAGACAGCATCCCTGGGGGATGCCCGTCTCCTGGCTGAGCTGGGTCACGTGAGCTGAGGTTCTCTGCTTATCAAGGTGAAGCAAACGCTGCTTATGATTCACCCTTTGCTGAGCAGACTTCTCTTCCTTGCCACACAGGACCCCACTTCCTGGGCGCACCCTTCTCCAAGCACCATCCACGCTGACTGAGTTTGGAAGAAGGGGGAGCATTGCCTCAATGCCTTGGAGCAGCCTAACTGCCTGGCCTCTCCCCCGGATCTGCACCCAGTGGGTGAGCAGGATTCGGGGCCGAGGCCAGAGTATCCCTGACCACGCCTGCTGGCCCACATGGGTGCACACGCGCGTGCACGGGTGCGCCTTCCACTCATCTGTGTGGGGGAAGGGGTCAGGGACGCGGATAAATCGATGTATCCACCTATTCTAAAATAATTACTATTGATCTATGGAGACTGGTATCCTTGCCTGTATATTTGAATATTGATATATATGACACCCTGAAAATCCAGGGGCTTTGAAGCAAAGTGATGATGACACCTTCTAAAGATACCCACGCAAGTGTCCTTGCTGGGCAGCATCTGCCCAGCTCCTTGTAGTCCCTCGCTGGCCCTGAGGACCAGCACCTCGGAGAATGTACGGGAATTATGGGAAGTGCAGTTTCTGCTAGAAAAACAAGTGACTCAAGCAGGGCAGCGAGGGTCTCCCACTGCTCTCTGTGCAGGTGGGGTGGCAGAGGGAAGAGGGAGCTAAGTGCTGGAAGGGCTGGAAGGGCCTGCATCTCAAGGGCAGGAAGGGCCCCTGGGCATGAGTGCAAAGCAAGCTAAGGCAGCCCTGCTATAGCAGTGACTTTCTGAGATGCCTCCAGTTCCACAGGAGATTGGTGGGTGAGAATCCCAATTTCAACATCCTCAGTCCAGGGTCCTCACAGGCGGATCCTGCTGGAGAGTCATTAAGTGCCTGATGGGAGCCCACCTCCTCACCTGCTCCTGTCTGTGCTGGGATCCGGTCATAAGTGGAACAGGAGGCCAGGTAGAGTGTTCCCCGCAGGACAGGGGGCCCACTCAAAAGACACACCAGGACTCCACCCCGCCCCCTCCCCCAGTAAAGTGTAGATGCCTGTGTCTCCTGTCCTGTGAGCAGATCTAGGCTGGTGATACTGACTCGGAATGTGTTCTGCATCAGGGTGCCAGAACCTGCAGTGAACAGATAGGGTCACCTCAGGGAAACTGGTGGGAGGACCTAGGGTGGAAACCCAGCTACGTTGTCATGTTGTCTTGAGTGTCTGCAGGCTTCAAATATTTCCCCTGAAGCCATTTGAATGCAATGAGATACAGCAAGTTCCAGAGTGAGGCTGGAAGTACACGCCTAGCACCTGGTCTTGGCCAACTCAGGGCTGGTATCTGGAAAGTAGGACGGTGGGCAGGCTATGTGCTTTGCAAAGCAGAGTTCACACAAGGACCAGGTGAGCAGGGTCCAGGTGTGCAAGAGCCAGGTATGCAAGGGCCAGGTGTTTAGGAGTCAGGTGTGCAGGGGCCACGTGAACAGGGGGTAAGCTGGAAACTTTGTGAAGAAGTCACTTACTTGTCAGTTTAAATCCTAGGTGAAAGGAGCTCACTTTGACTCTAAAACAGTATTTCCTGCTGCCAAGACATGAATGAGCTAATTGTGCTTTAAATAGTTCTCCTTACAAAGAATTTTCCTGCTTTATGTGGAAAAACCTATGATCTGTTAATTTTCCTTTCTATTATTTGCTGCAGACTTTCTCTAGCATCTTCCTCATCAATCACTGCCCTATTGGAATGATCCTGACACCACAACATGAAACAAGTGGAAGGAAGACACTCATGTGCCAAGGCCTCAGTGCAGATACCCGCCACCCCGCGGGGCCGAGTCAGCTCCAGGAAACCCCCAGGATGGCGCCTCTCACCTTGGCAGACGATCCGACATGAAAGGTGACACAGCCAGGCAGAAGGCAGTTAAAGAAGATTGCCAGGAGACGCGCAAAGAACTAAATTAGTAAAGGAAACTTAATTATCTTGCCTGCAGCCTTCCTCCGGCCAGTGTCCCGATTGAGCAGAGACAAAACTCAGCGTTTTTATAAATGTGCTCCTCCAGAGTGGGAATGATTCTTTCCTTCCCCATCCATCTGGAGAGGTACTGGCCATTTATTTTTCTTTTCTTTAGATTTAGAAAGAGTGTCAGATCACTTTCATTAAAATACAAATCTCCCTAGCCCTCCCTTTTGAAAGCAGCCAATTTTGACATTTCTTCTCCAACATAAGAAACAGGAACCAAGATAATTTTGAAGACATAAATGCTGTGACTGGCAGCTCAATGGCATGCCTGTGGGTGCCTCCATCAGCCCCATGCACCTCACACAGAGGCCGGGACAGCCTCCTTGGGGAGTAGCCACCCCCTTGGAAAACACCCATTCTCAAGGGGACATATCCAGAGGGGAATGCCCAGATGCCCTACCCTCACCACCAGACCAGTTCCACTTCCCCTGCAACTGAGTAAAGTCCAAGAGGCTTTGGCTCCCAACTTGTGACCATGCTGGGAGGAATGCTGGCCTGGTCGCAGGAAGCTTTCCACCAGCCCTTCCTCCCTCCCCAGGACATGGGGGCATAGCATATGGGCTTCCTGTCACAGGCAAAGGTAAGCAGGGCGACTATCACCTAACTGTCAGGAAAGACTCACCATTGGGTGTGGACTGGGCCTGGGTTCAGGGGTGGGGGTGGTCCATGTTGGTGCCTCCCTGTCTCAGAGTGGAATCGGACACCTGGTGCACAGGCCCAGGATTCTGCTCTGAGCCAGTCAACATGTGGGGACAACCACACCTGGCAGTGGTGCCACAAGGAAGAAGGGTGGAGCAGATGTTGGGGCTAGGACGATGGTGAGAGGCCAACAGCTGTGTAGCCCCAGCACAACCCCAGACATGCAGACTGAGTGCTGGACTGTGGAAGACTCCAGGTTGTCCTCCACAGGGATGGCAGTTTGCTAAGATGGGTACTACCGACAGATGCCTCCTCTTGCCGCTAGAAGCTCCAGGTGGTTTCTCAAATCTGACTTTGGTCTGAAAATCACATCGCAATGTTGGCTATGGAAATCAAACAGGAAAAAGTGCCCACAGAACTCTTTAGTTACACACACACACGGTTGGTAACTGTGTGGCCGGCCTCCGCTGAGGGCATGAGGACAGAGCCCGCTGGGCACCGCTCACATCTCAGCCTGCCTGCACTGTCTTGTTGTCTTGTGTACTGTGCACGGTGCATTTCACATACCACATACACACACACACACACACATACACACACATGCACACACCAGATGCATACACCCCCCACATGCTCCACCCACACCCTACACTCACACCCAGCATACCCTTTGCATACTCCACAGATATGCACACAAGCACCCCCCCACACCCCCCCACACTCACACCCCACACACATACCCACACACTCCAAACACCCACAAATACCCCACGGATACGCACATACCCTACATACTGCACACTTGTACACAACCCCCCAC
>PVHY01009613.1:0-55490 GCA_004024945.1 Uropsilus gracilis
TCAGCAAGACTGAATGGGGCTGAGCTCAGTGGAAAGCATCAGAGGGTGGAAGGTAGGGGAGAGGCAGTGGGAAGCATAAGCATGCATAGCACACAAATCAGAGTGGAGGCCAGAACTTGGCTAAGGACAGTGTTAGTGAGGACAGGCAGGAGTCCAGGTACAAGCCACTGGGGCCGAAGGATGGGTCCCCTACATGGCTTCCACAGGCCAATCGAAGGGCTGCACTCTGCCTGGACCAAGACTGTATCTAAGGCTGGGGCTGAATCTGAGTCATCAGCCATCTAACTGCCAGAATGAGAAATTTCTTAAAGAGATAACCTCTCCTTGGAAAAGGGAAACCCACTATTTTCCCCTTTCCCTCACTGGGGTTTGCAGGCCCCAACTCCCACTGTCCTGGTATTGAAGGGTACTGTTGGCATACACAGAATGTCCCGAGCAGAACCTGCTACCCAGCCCTCCGCTGCCACAGGTGGGCCTGGATAATCAAGAAACACATGTCCCGGGTTGGGCACGGTGGTGCATGCCTTTAATCCCAGTCTAAGAAGGGAGGCCGAGACTGGGAATTGCTTGAGTCCCCGATTTCGAGACCCACCTGGGCCAACATAACAAGACCTAGTCTCAAAAATATCTGGGCATGGTGGTGCATGCTTATAATCCCAGCTACCTGGGAGGCTGAGGCTCACTTGAGTCCACAGGATCAGGACTACCCTGGGCAACATAGTGGGACCTAGTTGCAAAATAAAACCAAAAAAAAAAAGCCAACACGTGGTCCTAAAGTACCATTTTAAATCCACACGATTGATCCAAGAGGTAAACTGCAGTGTTCCTGCTGCCTGCTAGATTATCTTCCCAGCCCTGGCCAGCCGAATGACCCGTGTGTGCAGCCCAGCTGTGCTTTATTCTGACCATCACTACTTATGAAGAATGTCAAGTTCCCTTTTTTGTGAAATGAATTCATGCTGACTTAGTGTGACTGATAAAACAAGGAGGTGGAAATCACATTACTGCTCACTTCTAAGTCTACCCCAAGCCCAACCCTGCTTTCCTGGGATGCTACCTGCTGTCCCAGTCCTTCTGCAAACCCCTCTTCCCAAAGCTTTCAAAACCAAAGCTCCAAGCCCTGAGGATTGAGGGTCTTTCTGTAACACTGAAGTTAAGCCTAGAAAAAGGATTAAGCAGATTTTTCAGGCTCCAGATGTTCAGACACTGCAATTTCGCAAGTTCATCCCCTTTCATTTTTTCCCAAAAGCTGAGCACTGACAGCTGCACTAGACTTTGGTGTCAACCTATGGCTTTCCCCTCAAGGGTCTCTGTTACCAGCAGCCCAGAGGAAATCCTAGCTCTTCACCCTCCAGTGTCCCCCCCACCCCCGTGGGTGGTCTTACAGAACCCCTCTCAATGTCCTGCAGGATCCACATACAGGGGCAGCAGGGTATCTTGAGATGAGAAGAGCTGATACTGAGCAATGACAGGAAATGTCACCATCTGGGATGTGGGAGGTGAGGATACAAGGGGTCCTGGCTGGGGTGGGGGCAAGCGAGGCAATTAAAACACAACAATCAAACCAACCTTTAAATAGTAACTTTTAAAAATATAAAAACAGCTCATTACAATGACTTTTCATTTTCTTTTTTCTTCAGGAATCAATTTTCTTCTACCCTTGCCCTCCCTTGTGGCTAGAGCCTTAACACGAGGTGGCAGATGAACATCAGAGACCCAGGGGGGGAGGGGAAGGGGGGAGGGGAAGAGAGAGAGAGAGACACAGAGAGAGAGAGACAGAGACACCCCTTGCCTGACCTCAGAAAGGTACAGGGCGCATCGGCCTCCATGTCACATGGAGGGGACTGCTCACCAAGGAGCAAGATCACTTCAGTCGGGCAGTTTTCACGGGACACCCCCTTCCTTCTCTCCAGACAGAATCACATATTATAAAATAATCCATAAAAATGCAGTATAAAAATTATCTTCCATATGCTACATCCACGGAGAGCCCACCACCAGGACTCACAACGGTCTTTAGCTTTTCCTTAAAAGAAGAAAAAAATAAAAGACCAAAAGAAAACAACAACCCAAATCCTAATACCTCAGAACACCTGGGTGCCAGAAAGTGGCACCTGCAGGAAACAACAGCCTGCCATATCTGCTGGGGCTCCTAACACATGGAAAGCTGTGACAGCTGTGACGAAGTCTCCAGGGTGTCAGGACCTATCCCTTCAGCCTGTTGGCTGCAGACTGGCAGGTTAAATATACTTTCCCCTCCCCCCCTTAGAGGTTAGGGGTCATCGGCAGGAGAGGGGAGAAGAGAAGGCATTTATTTTATAAAAAGACGTCACTTCTAGTTCTTTTTATTCAAATAAAGGAAAAAAAAAAAAGCACCCACATCAGTTTCTGTTTTTCTCTTTTAGCTCCCTGAGCTGAGTTGCTATGCTTTCCTCTAACTTTTTATAGGTTGTATCCAAGTTTAAGAAGGGAAGGAGAGGGCGTCGCCTTGAACTTCCATTGCTTGTCAGGGTAACCATGTGTGCACCAAAAAGAGGCCGAGGCTGGGGAGAGGGAGTGAGGGAACACAACAGACACCTGAGAGAGAGAGGGAGAGGAGGGGGGTGGAAGGCAGACACAGTGCACAGAGAATCTCTGCTTCTGTCCACATCAGCCCAGGCTAGTCTGCCTCAAGTACTGTCTGTCCATCGTCTGTCTGGCATCCAACCCTGAAGCGTCTGGGACAATTCCCAAGTCCACAAGGAGGCTCGTTCTAGGGGCATCTGATGGCTAATCTGGTCACCACCTGCGTTTCCTTCCTCCACTCCAAGATTTTCCTCCCCATTCCACCCCCCTCTCCATTCGTCTGCCCCTCCCTGCACTTCCCTTTCCCAGACGGGAACTTGTTTCATAAAAACAAAACAAAAAAACCACCACCACTGAGTGGATTACAAATACAGCAGGCGAAATACACAGCTAGCGTGTCCGGTGGGAAGGGGGTGCCCTTCCCACTGACCAGTCCGAGATAGGAGTCTGTTATTTACATTTTTCACAAACCTTGTGCACTGCACAACTGGGAAAATGAGATCCCTCCCTCCCCCAGCACAAAAATGTGGTCCACTCCAGTGTCCCCGACCCAGGGCAGGGGTACAGGTCAAAAGAAAGGGAGAGAGGGAGAGAGAGATTCATGAAGGGGGTCTAGGGAGCTGGAGCCGGGAGCCTCCAAATAAATTTATGTGTAGCATCTGCCAGGATTGTTACAGGGGAGAAGAGAAATCCATCCAGTCTGCGAGACACATCAATCCATGCCCAGGAGTCGGGACCGTGACGGGCCACGTGCCCTCACAGCCAGCCAGAGCTCAGCCCCGGGGCGCTCATCTGCTCGCTGCCGCCTCCTCCGCTGTCCTCAGGGGCCCCTCGTCGGGGTCTCCCTGTCACAGCCGAGTCTGTTTCTCCCAGAGTTTGACAGCCCTGTTAGAGTCCTTGTTTAGTAGATGACCTCATAAACTGTGGCCTTCTTGTCACCAGAGCCTGTTACAATATATTTGTCATCCGCCGAAATGTCACAACTCAAGACAGATGAGGATTCCTTAGACTGGAGGAGAGGCAGAGGGGTGGGGGGAAAAAGACAGGAATTCACTTTCTCGGTACTCAACACCGTTTCACCACTCAACCCCGAGCACACACAGCAGGGCTGAGGTCACCCGCACTCAGCGGAACACCCAGCAGCCCTCTCGGTGCCTGCTACCTTTCCCGCCTCCCTGCCACAGAGCAGCTCATCACAGGGCTAAATGATCTTCAGTCAGGCCTAAAGACCAACAGAGACACCCTGGCATGAGCCTCTCTGCCAGGCTTACAAGAGGGGAGAAGGCTCTTTGAGCTGGTGCGATGATCCTCAGCCAGATGAGTAAAGGGAAGGTGCTTCACCTGGGCTTCAGAGCATCCAGTATAGCCAGACACTCAGCATCACATGGGGTACAGCCTGGACTGGATCCAGCATGGATTCACAAAGGGCTTGTGCACTATGAGTGAGGGAGGGTGTGACTGTGTGTGTGAGTGCAGCAAAATCTATGAAAAGTGTCTGTCCTCTCTCCCATCTTTTGCTCAGACAGGCCAGGCACGGTGATGCGTGCTTGTAAACAACAGCTTCTGGAGTTGCAGCAGGGTCTGGGGACAGTGGTTCCAGTCCCACCAGGGGAACATAGCAAGACCTAGTCCCCCAAAAATTAGCTGGGTATGGTAGGTGCGTGCCTGTAATCCCAGCTACCTGGGAAGCTGAGGCTGGGGATAGCCTGAATCTGTGGTACCACGGGCAAAGTGAGCCTGCGGTTCCACGAGCAAAAATAGCGAGACCTAGTCTCAAAAAAAAAAACAAATAAATAAATAAAAATCTTTCTCTCAGACTACACCTCCTGCCTCACAGGGAAAGTGTTGAGATGAAATACGACCTTGAACGTCAGGGAACACTGCTCTGAAAAGATGCTGCCTGCTTTACTCAACTGCCATCGTGTACCTCCTGTGAGTACTCAGAGTACAGGCTGAAACAGGGCACTTTGTACTGTGCGAAAAATCCTGCTTGAAAGCCCTGGCCCACAGCGGGCAGAGGGCATGTGTAGCAGAGTGTGTGCCTGCTGGTATGCCCAGGGCCTAGTCTCTGGAACCCAATCTCGGTCTCCCATCAAGGTAGGGGCTGGCGGAGGTCAAGAAACAGTCTTTGATCTGCCTCCCAAGCCCTTCCCTTCCTGCATCCCCTCCCCCACGTTAGGCAGAATCCGGCACTGGAATGGCAGGGTATACCTGGAATATGCTGGCTCCGTACGGGGTCCTCCAGGCGTTGAGAAGGTTATCTTTCCCGGTGCTCACAAACCACTTGCCTGTGGGTGGGAGGCATGGGAAAGGTCAAGCTGCGGTCCTGCTGCCTTCCAAAGCCAGCCCTCACACCCTGGACAGTCAACTGCTAGGGAAATGCGTGAAGTGCAAAGCAGCACTCCACACCACTCTCTACTTGGGAGAGGCGCCCAGTGGCCAAGACAGGGAAGACTCAGGGAAGCACTGAGAAGGCCTAGCTGCAACCAAAGGAGGGTTGGGATAGAGAAGCAGCATGTGCACTTCAGTTACTACACACCCCAAAGATGCTTTCTAAAGCTGAACTGCACAGACTGAGAACTGAACCTGCCCAACTCTATTGGAGAACAGCAAGTGTGGGAAACATCAAGTCCTAGGGGTGGGGAGGGGCGCAGGGGGGCGCGCAGGAGCCCTGCAACAGAACTGCCTGCCTAGACCATGCTGTGCCAAGGCACCCAAGGTCCCTCCGAGCCAGGAAGCAGCAACACCACCCTCCCAATTCCCAGTCCCCAGAAAGACTACAGGGCCCAGAGCATAAGGGGTTCAGTGGCACACAGCCTGCTTATAAGCAGAGGAGTGGATATTCCCAGCCAGGACTATCTGACCTAAAAGGAACTCAAGAGGACCTGGCTGTAGAGTTGTACTGTTCCTTGTCCCAGGCTGGCAAAGAGGGGCTCTGATCTGGTGTCAGGAACCTGGGACCCTGGGGCAGTATCTTCATTTAAAGGACAAAGATGGGGTGGGGGAGAAGAGAAGCCCCAAAAGGGAACAGATAAGGGATAGGAAGCCTGGATGCAGGACCCCTTCGCTATGTTTTGTGGACGGACAGACGGACACACATACATACACACACACACCCCACCCACCCACCCCCCACACGACAGAAAGCCTGGATGCAGGACCCCTTTGTTAAGTTTTGTGGTCATATCATACACACACACACACACACACGTACGCACGCGCACAATCATATTGAAAAATACAAAGGTTTCGTGATCCCCATCTGGAACCGTGGGTCATCTGGGAACCCCAGCCATACCGCCACCAGGCCCATAACCCCTGGCTCACCACAGTAGGCAAACTTGAGGGAAAGCACACAGCTCTCATGCAGGTGCAGCTGGTACTTGTCAGGCTTGGTGTGATGCAGCACCTCCACGTTGCTGCTCTCCATGCCCACGGCCAGCCACTCCCCAGTGGGGCAGTAACCCAGGGAGAAGATCTGCAGGGAAAGACATCTGTGTCTAGCATCCATCCAGCATTTGCAGAGGTCGTGGTCCCTTGCTCAGGGACAAAGAGTCCTGGGAGTCCCTCCAGAATCACTGCCACACCTGCCCTTTGTGAACAAAGGCTCCCCTCTCCCTCAGTCCAATACTCGAAGGGTGGGGGGTGTTGTTTCCCACCCTGATTTTATAGTGAGGAACTTGAGGTACAGCAGACTGCTGACTTGAGAGATTAAGCTAGGACACAAATTTGGAGGTGACACACTATTTCAACTTTCACAATCACTATCCCTCGTCTCTGACTTTCACCTTTTCGTAAGAAAAAAAGTGAGTACATGAAATGCTAAAATATTAAACAGTTAAGATGAAAATATAGTAGTAAAAGTAAGAAATTGGTGGTAATTGGTAGCATTACAGAACACGCTCCCCAAGTCAGGTTTGTGGTTGAGGGCTGTTACTGGAACTCTTTGCACTGCTCACAAATAGCTGCTACTGTTCCCAGCCTAAAAATGAGGAAACTGAGGCCAAAATGCCCAAAAGTAGGGGAGCTGGGAATGCAAAGTCAAGGCCCGGTGGGCTATCCCATCAACATTCCTCCAGAAAGCCTTTCCAGAGCCCAGTGGGCTCCACACCTAGATGCAATGATCATCCATCCTAGCCCCTGACCTAGTCACTGGGACCCTGGCAGGGAAGAAAAGATATGCCATGCTGGGGGAAGCGTGTCCTCGCGGTCACACACCTGAGAGGTGAAGTCGTGCTGCTGAAGCTGCCGACCCTCCCGCAGGTCCCAGGAGCGCACGGTGTTGTCCAGGCCCCCCGTCCACAGCTTGGTGCCGTCGTGGGAAATGTCTATACAGCTGGCCCCATCCGTGTGGCCCTGAAACTGCCTATGAAGGCCAAGCAAGGAGGATTAGCTCCAGGGAACCATGGCCAATCATGCTGGCAGTGGGGCTACTTCTGCTTCTGAGCAGAAGAGGAAACTGAAGCCCAAAAGGGGTTGCACCACGTGCCATGGTCCCCTTAGTGAGCCTGCAACAGAGCTAGGTCTGGGCCCAGGTTTGGGGGCCAAGGGAGTTGAGAGATTTGGGGAGGGAGGGGGGGAGGGTTGTGTGTGCAGTTGCTGCATAGAGAGAGAGATCCTATCTGTGTATCACTCAGCCTCTTCAGTTTCCATTCATAATCCATTCTCCTAACCCTGCAGGAGCCGAGGTCACAGGCAACTCCAGGAGGAATACAGCTCTCAGGGGATGGCCAAGGTATACACTAAGAGCCAGCTCAGGCCAGCAACGCACTGAGGTCCGACTCTAAAGGCACGTTTCGCTTCCTGATTCACAAGGGAAATGGAGGAAGGTTAAGTGACTTGTGGAAGGTCACAAGCAGGCAGGCTTCAAACCCAGCAGCTTAGCCGCCAAGGTCTCCATGCTGACCACTAATGACACTGCTACTCTATTCTCTGACTGTGAAGCCTTCTTCCTGGGTTCCCCCACTCTCTCTGCTCATCTCTGCCAATCTGAACTCCACCTTCTGAGACCTGCTACAGGCTGGCCTCTCCCCAGGGCCTTCTGCCAGCTCCTGCACCAAGCAGACCTCCATCCACGGCCTGCACCAGCATCTGGCACACAGCTGCCTGCTTGCACAAGGTAGGCCTAGCGGTCTTTTGCCCTGGTGTCCCTTGTGCGCACTGTTTTGGACTCTTGACAGGCCCTGGGACAGGTGCAGTCTGGGCAGCAAGGCCAGGAGTGACGAGCGCAGGTTTACCAAGCACAGGGCACTTCCGCCACAGGCTGCAGCCTCACCTGACTAAGGTCTGGTTGTGCAGGTCCCACACGGCGATGTTCCCGTCGCTGCAGCAGGAGAAGCAGACTTTAGCGTCGGGGCTGATGGCCAGGGCGTAGCAGGCGGGAGCTGAGGATGTCAACTCGGCCTTGATGCGGGGTGTGGGTGAGGCTAGGTCCCAGATGGTGAGCGTGCTGGCCTCACCTCCCACAATGAGCGTGCGCCCGTCGGGGAGCAGCTTACAGGAGCGGATATAGTTGTCCCTATTCTGGAGGGAGAAGGGGCCGAGCTGAGTGCTGCCTAACCCCTCCCGATGAGCAGGAATCACGCCCAGCAGCATGGCACAGGCTCACTACCCCTGCTCACAGCCTGGCCTCCCTCAAGACACATCCCACTCACAATCCTTCAATCTTTCTTCACAAACCTCACGAGGTTGCTCTCGCCCCTGCTTAAATGACAAACTGAGGGCTCAGTGAGGTCAGCCAGCTCACAGTTACCCGGCCTCCTCAGGGAAGAGGGAACAGACCAGGTCGGGGGGAGGGGGCACCACCCTGTTTGCCAGTTAGAGGAGATACCCGCGCCCCAGGGTCCTCACCAGGCAGTCCAACTGAGAAATGGGGCTCTTGCTGCCTGGCTGACTGATGTCCCAGATCTTCACACAGCCCTTGCCGCCTGTGTAGACGTGCCGCGTGGGGTTGCTGATGGTCACGGCACACACCACCTCCCCATGGCTGAGCGTGTTAATCTGTCGGGCATGCCTTGGGATGCCAGGGCCTGCCAGGGCGTCGTGGGGAAAGGGCACTGGCTGCATCTGCCCGTCGGCACTCACGTGGAAAGAGTACGCACTGAAGGGGGAGAAGGGTGAGTCACTTCTGCATCCCTGGTCTTCTCCCAGTCTCCACAGGTCCAGCCCAGTTCAGCTGGGACTCCCTTTGGCTGCCTCCAGGGCCACCTCTCCCCAAATCTTAGGGGAATCCAGTCACCCTTTTCCTCCCTGGCCTAGTTCCATGAGGTGGGGCGTGCTAAGCATTAAAACCTTGATTTCTGGCCCCAGGCTCCCTAGTTTCACACCTCTCACCAGCCCCACATATGGCTCAGATCGCCCTATCCCACCAGATCTAAAACCCTCAGGGCTGTTAGAGAAGGAACTCTTGTTAGCCTCTTCCCCCACCCACCCTGACAAGTATGAGAGGCAGGAGAGCCAGCACCAATGCCTGTCATGTTAGGCTCCCACAGGGAGCAGCTGGGGGGCGATCCCCATAGGAGTGCCCACCAGATTTGGTTAGAAAGCCTAACGTCTTCAGTGTTTCTCTCAAGAGCCCAGGAGCCACCCCCTTCAGCCTCCACTCAGGTGCCCTTTAGAAGGAGCCCCCGAGAGTAGAAGAGTTCTGTCAGGTCAGGCAACAGTATCCAGCGCTTGCAACCTGGCCTGTGAGTTATTCTGACGGGGCAGACACCCCCAGGCTGTGGTGCTCTAGCAGTTCAGGGCACAGGGGTGGGGCTGAAGGTGGGAGACTGTGTGTCCTCCCCTGCCCGCCCCAAGAAGCAAGCAGGAAATATAACCAAAGCTTACGGCTTTCCGCCAGGAATGGAGGCGAGGCTTGAGGGCAGACCTGTGGCCCGCATAGGGGGGTGAGGGTCAAAACCAACCTGTAAGGCAAGACGAGGCCAGCCCTTAGTGAGGGACGCCATGTTGATTTCCCCCCACTCCCCACCCCAGCCGCCCATTTCCTGGGCCCTTGCACACACAATGCTGCCTCCTCAGAATCTGTTAAGCAGATTGGAGCATGGAATACCAGGAAGGCCAAATGCCTTGCCCAGGAGGGTGGCAGGGATGAGCAGGTCCTGAAACCCTAGCTGTGACCCAGGATCCTCCCCGCTCCCTCTTTTTTTCTCTCTCCTGGTGTGGCAGCAGGAGGCCACTACAGGCACAGGAGGTACTGAGAGAAAAGGTCTCCAAATTCCAGCTGCTCATAAACAGTAGACAACAGGGCTGGGGGCAGTGGAACGTGCCTGTAATCCCAGCACTGGGAGGCTGAGGTCAGGGATCACTTGGGTCCACAGGTTCGGGACTACCCCGGGCAACATAGTGAGACCTAGTCTCTTTAAAAAAAAAAAAAAAAAACAACAGCGGACAACAATTTGCCAATCTCTGCTACATAGAAGTCTTGGACTTATACTGGGATTCCTACCCCCAAGGAACCCAGAATGGCAGAGATTGCCCCACTTCCCAGTGGTAAGGGGGAGCCCAAGGAGGAGGCATCATAGGAGTCACACGGTAACTAAGGGGCAAGTAGTCTGTAGGGCACTCACCCCCAAGTGTGTTCGGTCCCACTTGTTTGCAATAAATGCCTCCCCACTCCACCCGACAACCCAGGCAGTTGCGCAGAGACCCGGGGGTTCCCCTGTGGTGTGCAGTGAGTGTCTCCTTCACCCCTACCAGCCCCCACTCCTTGTTCAGCCCCCCCAAAAAGGAGCCAAAAGGTCTACGTACAGCTCCAAAGCTCACCATTGGCGATCGGCCATAGGCGGCAGCGGCGGCGGCGGCAGCCGCACTCATCTGGGGTGGGATGTTGTGGAGGCCGGCGTAGGCACTGGGACTGGTGAGCGAGCCGTTCATCTCATGGTGGCTCATCATAGCAAATGGGGCCGCGTAGGAGCTGGTGATGGAGATGGGTGTGCGCAGAGCTGAGGCTGAGAGGAGAAGGGTGTCAGTGGAGAAGTGGTTGTCAAAGTGGACCTCCACCCCACTGCCAGGACAAAACTAGACCACCAGGCTGTGTCTACTCAGCATTAATCCTTTCCACATTGTCAGTCTGACTGTCCTCTTAGTCTGAACCCACCCAAGTGGGAACCATGTCTCCACAGCTCAAGAAGGTTCTAGCTAAGAGATGTCCCATCTCCTTTTATAGAGTGGGACACAGAGGCTCAGAAGGGGTTGGGGAGCCTCAAAGAACTATCCGTGGACAGAGACTAGGGTGTCCAGTCCTTCTCCACATTCCTCGCTCGGAGCTGACCCTGCATCAGCCCACGAGCACCAGAGCCCAGTGCTCTGAACCATCCACAGGACCTCTGTCCAGGCCTGGAGCAGACCCTCTCCCTTCAAGCACGGCCGACCCGGGCCCGTCATGCCTACCCATTATACCTATCGGGTCCATGCCTGGAGGTTTACCCGGCATCGACCGGAGCCCTGGGGTCGTGCTGGTGCCTGGAGTGGGGGCATCGTTCCTCGGAGTTGGTGTGTTGGATTTGAGTCCGGGGGTGGAAGATTTGTCATTCTGAAAAGGGAAGATGCAGGACCAAGGAAAGTCATGAAGATCCCTTTCTCCCCAGAGCTGGCAGTTGCAGCTGGCCAGCGTGCCAAGCGCTGGTTGCCACAGGGTTTGGCACCACATGCCAAAGCCTTGGGTTTCAACCTTCTGCCCCAGAACCCCCCACCGCCCCACCCCGAATTCTTGCCCAATCTTGTTTGGCAAGGACTACAGTGTTCGTTCCCATTTAACAGATGTAACGACCAAAGCTTAGAAGGATGAACTAACGGCGACAGGGTCCAGCCAGGACTGGAAACTAAGCCAGATCCAATCCATGTTCTTTTCACCTAGCACCCTTTTCCATAGCCTTCTCTCACTACCCCGCCCTCTCTAAGCTTCCCCCAGCTGCTGCCACACCAGGGGCCAACCCCACATACATGACCAAGGTCTTTGGTCTTGGAGGAAGGTGTGCTGCTTGACGAGGCCACAGAGGCAGGGCTGGTGGGGGCGTCCTTTTTCAGGCCCCGGGCTTTGTCCAGCCCATTTTCAGGAGGGGAGTGTGCTGGACTGACCCGGGGAGTCGCAGGGTCCTAAAAAGACACAGGCACAAAGCTGTAACTAACAGCACAATGCACGGAAGTCCCTACTCCGCGAGGAGGGATAGCGTTGGTGTGGACAAGGATCATGGGATCTGAGAGCTTCCCTGTCCAGAGTCAGGGCAGCTAGTTCCTAACCATCTAATCTGACCCCTCTGTCCCACAGATGAGACTGGGGGTAGGGTACGGCTGATCTCTCAAGATCACATTAAGTTCAGGACACCTATCAGGGCCTGTGGAGATGCTCTAAGGAGCCTCTTCCTGGTGAGGCCTCTGGCCTCTGGGGGCAACAAGAGTTGTGTGGGTGGGGGTACAGAGCTCAACTGGAATACCGTGGGGAGTGGACCTATCTTTCCCCTGGATCTTTGGGCCTCTCTCTTTGGAGATCATCTAGCAACATCTTGGAGCCCAAATACCCAGCCACCCAGCAGCAGCGCTGGGCCCTGAACCTGAGGCTTCACTACCCCTCCTAGGCCACCAGTAACAAAGGTTTATGCAGCACAACCCACTAACTCCCACCCCACATCCCAAGTCTGTACTCACCTCATTGGAAACATCCACCACCAGGTCATCACTCTTGTCTCCATCACTGTCCTGCAACCCAGAGAGATGCCAGTAAGAGGAAATACCCTCCTCCTCCCAAACCAAGCCCAAATTGCCCTGCCGGCCTGAAGCTGACTCTGGGCCAAGTCCAAAGGCTGGGCTCTCTACTCCACCCTGCCAACCAGTTGTCCTTCCTCCTCCTCGCTGATTTCTAGCCAGTCAGCCCAGCTCTGGGGTCATTCTGACCCCAAGCCCCCTAGCAGCCTAACTCTGCACTACTACATTTCTTTCTTTTTTTTCTTTTTGAGACTAGGTCTCGCTATTTTTGCCTGTGGAACTGCAGGTTCATGTTGTCCAGGATACCACAGATTCAAGCAATTCCCAGCCTCA
This sequence comes from Uropsilus gracilis, assembly GCA_004024945.1. Lineage (NCBI taxonomy): Eukaryota > Metazoa > Chordata > Mammalia > Eulipotyphla > Talpidae > Uropsilus > Uropsilus gracilis. The sequence continues at coordinate 12,601 of PVHY01009613.1, forward strand.
GCTTCCCAGGTAGCTGAGATTACAGGATTGTGCCACTAAGCCCAGCTATTTTTTTGGAACTAGGTCTTGCTACATTCCCCAGCGGGACTCGAATCATGATTCCTGGTCCCAGCTGCAGCTTCCCAGGCTGCCGCTTACAGGCATGTGTCACCATGCCCAGCCTCACACTACTACATTTCTAAGCCCCCTTTCACTTGTCTCTCTGAAGTCAGAGGCTTCTAGCTGGTTTTGCATCTGCATCATTTACAAGCAAATGTACTAGTCTCACGCTGTCTTCTCTGTGTTGCCGTGGGTGATGGCGGCTTAGCCTCCTCTCTTGAAATCCAGCTGAGGCTTCAGCTGTACAACACATCTGAGCCCCCACCCCCACCCCATACCATGACCACGCTGTCACAAAGTGGGTGCCAGGGATTCTGGGAGAGTCTGATAGCAACAGAAAGCTACTGTCCCATTGTGGGCCCACAATTCTCCCCAGACCCTCTGAAGTCAGAAATAGCCCTCGCTCTCACCTACTCCCTCCCAGCTGTGGTCCATGTGCTGAGTGTGCCTACAGGCCAGTCCCAGGGCCAAAGGCCAGCCCTGATCACTCCCTGATCACAAGAGACTCAGGCCCCATCGACTCTCCCTCACCCCCAGCCTGGCCAGACAAGCCCAGTGGACCACCACACCCTCCAACGTACATATCGGCTCAGACTGTCCTTCTCCTCCGCTTTCCGCTTCTTGGCTTCCATGCTGTAGTCTGCGGAGCCCCGGTGCTTCTCACTGGCCCGGAGGCTTTCTGAGGGTGACACTGAGTTGTTCTGGAACCAAGAAGGAGATTCAGTGTGAGTATTTCATGCATGCAGAGACATAAGAGTGTTAGGAGGTCAAAGTGGCCTGTTTATCCTAAAGGTCTTGGTCCCACTGGAGCTAAGGAAATCCTACCCAACCCCCAAGACTAGGTCTCCCAGAGGCTGGAAGAGCATCACAATCTCTTTCTCTTTCGTAACAACTATTAAGTAATTAAGTGCAAAGTCATATGCCTTCTGGGCTGTGAGGTTGCCTGCTCCTTGAGGGCAGGGGGGCACATCAATCTTCACCACTCATCTTGTGCCTGCCACACATATTAGCCCAAAAGAAGGGGTAAGCAGAATTTTCAGTCAGTCTTGAAAGATGGATCTGAGCTGACCAACTGGGCCAGGAGTAATACTTCATCTGCTGAGGCTGACAGGAGAGGGAAGAGAAAATGTCAGGCTGCCAGCAGGCCTCCTCTATGCAGATGAACAGTTTGGTGTGAACACCCTACTACTCAGCTGCGTGAGGGCAAGTAGAACCATGCCCCATGTGATGATGGGAAAGGGGATGGTCCCAGGAGGTAGGACATCACACCCAAGTCTCCAGGAGGAGGCAGCAAGCAGGAAATACACATTTTTCAGGCCTGCGGAGACTAATGAGCTCAAGTCCTCCTCTCAACTATAAAGTGAGGATGAGACCAGTGCAGGGTCAGGAGCCTGGGAGAAGGGACAAGGGGCCACGACCAAAGTAGGAGTAGCACTCCCACAGGGACGTCTGGAAGATAAGTGCCGCCTGCAGGAGAAATCACCAGCCACAGTGGCCTGGGGCCAGGCTGGGTGTGCAGCGAGGGAGGAGGCCAGGTAGGGCGTCTGGAGTCCAACCTCTCTACCAAGAGATGACCACAGCCCATGCACCTCTGGCAGCTGTGGTGCTCCTTTCAAGGAGCCCAGACTACACCTTCCCTTACTTACCCCCACGCCTACTCTTTGTCAAGCACCTGCCCTGACCAGGTTGGGCTGGGGAGGGAAGAATGATAAGACACAGTCACCGCCTGCCAGGGGCTTGCAGTCCAGCTGTAGGGGCAAAAAACTCTGACCGAGCGCCCCATGCAACACAAGGCTGCCTGACGATACCAAGGGGCACACAGAGAGACGTCCGTTCAGATGTGAAAGGCGGCAGAAGGCCAGAAGGATGAACATCACTCAGGTGTCCCACTTCCCCAGATCTCAGCGCTGGCTCGGGGGCATGGGGCATTTGGGGGAACAGGGATGGCCAGTTGATGGGAAGCATCTGGGGGGAGTAATGCGGGAACCGGCCGCAGACCTTCATTTCCGTTCCTAAGTTGGTTTCCCACCCCTGCCAAGTTTCTGCCTGAAGCAAATTAAAATGGCAGAGTTATCAAGGCTTGAAGAAAAAAATGGAGGCTATAATGGAAGTGCAGCTCAACCTTCCCCGCAGCCGGGCAAGAGCTGTGGCGATGCGCACACAGCCGCAATTCAATTAGCTGCTGCAAGCGCCGGCAGAAAAATCACCGTCATTTCATTTCATTTCCTCCGATAGTGGCGGCCACCCCGTGCTAAGCAGCCGTGCTTCAGCCCCCTCCCTCCTGCTGGTTGGCTCTCTCCTCTGGGGGGGACCGGGCTGTCGGGGAAGGGGGAGCGGCTGCTCATGTTTCTCCTCGCTACCCAGTCCTCGCTCACAAACAGCTAGCTCTTTCTTCTCCTGCAGTCAGGCTGAAAACCCTCGCTGCTACAGGAGAGTCATGTCAGACATTTAGCGGCATCGATCCAGCCCGCCTCTGGCTGGCAGGCGGCCAAAAAACTAAGTATTTTTTATTGCTTCGGCTAGGCAAGGAAATATGAATGAAGCTACCTCTAATTGGACTCCAGACTAACCCCTCTGGGAGAGCTTCCAGCCCGCCCGCCTCCCACCCAACATGGCTCTGTCCTTCCTGCCGAGGTCTCAGCTGTTGACAACCTGGTTTCCAACGGGCTGATGACTTCAGGCCATATCCCCGCTTCGAGAGCACAGCCACATGTGTCTGGCCTGGCTGCCTCACCCCGGAGCAGACGCACGGCCTAACCCCAGGATGGTGTTCCAACCCGCTCCCATGAGACTCCCCTATGACCCATGCGTGGCCCCTCTGCTTCGTCTGACAGGCTCGGGTGTCGGTGAATGTTGCAGAGTAAAGAACTCAGCACTTGGGGGGTTCCCCATGGGTGTCTTTTAGCAGAAAGCTTTCAGACTGGGGCACAAAGGTCAAGGCAAGGAGGCATGGGGATGAGGACAGTGGGCAAACGTGGGAGAAGAGGCTGAGTTGCAAATACTGATCTGGTCCTGCAACCAGTTCTGTTAACAGGGAATCTGCAGGACCCCAGGTCCTTTTGAGGAGTGGTTGGGCAGGAGCCAGGCCCAAGTTATGGCTAAAGTAAATGAGCTTTGGAGAAGCCAACGTCCTATGAAGTCGGGGCCAGATCTAAGCCTCAGGGAGTCAGTCCAGTCCTCCTCCTACCTGGGCAACGCACTGCTCCCAAAAAATGCTGCCATCTAAGGATTAACACTCAGGCATTTAAAATGGATTTTCATTTTCAACCCCTCCAGCCTTATGTGCCTAGCCATTCCCAGACCTAGAGGGATCTGGATTTCTGAGATCAGAGAAGACTCCCACATTGCTGCTACGGGAGGCTGAAGAGGGAAGGTAGGTCGGGTGGAGGAGCTGCCAGAAGAAGCTGCTGTCTAGATGGCCAGTTAACTGACCCTCCAAGTCCTACTTAACACGAGGCAATAACCAAAACCATCCTAACAGATTAGATGGCCCCAGACACAAGGATGGCGTTGAGGAATAAAATAGCTTTGCTAATCGGCGGAGGATTTTTTTTTTTTTTTTATCCAGACTCCACTGTGCTTATTCAGAAGGCTTATTCACTTGAAACAGAACCTCTGAGCCTCAGTGTGATCAGAAAGATTTACAACAAATCTCAGTGTTGGCAGACATGCAGGCAACCTAGCCTTAATGCTTGCTTGCTAGCATGTTCTAAAACATAGTTCAAAAGCACAGAACACGGAGTAACCTCCAGTGTGTGGAGGAAACGAGGACACTGGACCAGAGAACAGGCAATCAACGGGGAAAGCAACAAGGGAGCAGGGAAGGGGAGCACCCTCGTCGAGGACAAGAGACCACTGGGGTCCTACGTCCTGGATCAGTCTAGTGACTTCCATAAATCTACCGGGAGGATCCAGGCTGGTCAGCTGACTTTCCAGTTAATCAGTTCTCATATAATAACAGGCCAGAACTCACTTAGCTCACACTCTGCATGTGATAAGTGATGGCCCTAAAGCCTATAGATAAAGGGCCTCCCCAGCTGAAGGTCACTTTCAACAGGTGATAGCAACTCCTATTTCATAACAACAATCCCCACTACCATCAAGAGCCCACAATGACCTCTCCTCTTCCTCTCAGCACTCCCAAACACCCCACAAGAGCTCCAAAAACACTTACCGCGCTGGATTCTCTCTCTTCAGAAACAGATGGTCAGGACAGGAAGAAGGTCCCCAAAGACACAAAGACAAGAGAAAGGGAAAAGGTCAGTCTCACCTCACAATGGCCTTTTAGGCTGTTTTAAAATCAGTAGCAGGCCTGCCTCTACCTCCACGGGTCAGCCCAAGCATAGAAAGAGGTGGCGAAATTCTCAGTTTGGACATTAACTGCCCCAATCCTAAGACTTGCTCTGACCCCCAGGTCTATGTGGGGTGGGGAAGCCTAAAGCACAAGTCTCCCTGATATGCCAACAAGGGCTCCAAGATTACTATTCAGACAGTTTTAAATTGCAAGCATGCAAAGGATCGTGCTAATGAGAGCATCTGCAGGATCTGGGAGTAGGGGGACATTTGCTTTTCTAAAAAGGCAACTGTGGGAGTGGTTTTGTGGTTGTTTTAGACTAAGACCCTCTTTGCCAACAGCCCCTGGCAGTGAAACCTCCGATTATGTGCCCAGCCCTTAGTCCACCTCATCCTGTCTTCCAGGGCAGAGAAAAATGGATACATACCAGGGGCTGGGTGCTGGTGTCCATGCACCCCAATTTTAAGATGCTTACAAGTTTTTAGCACACTCCCTAGGGTATGTCCGTTCACTCCTTGTGGGGCCTTTAAGTGCTCCTGTGCCAACCCAGCACTGCCCTCTGATCCACCCTCACCCTCACCCTTGCTCAGGGCCGCACCTCTGTGGTCCAGCTCATGATGGTTCTTCTCATCCTTCACTGTCAGATGGGCCTGGCTGCCCAGGGCACCCAACGCCAGCAGCCCCGAACTGCTCCCTGTCACAGGGGGGATCCCTGGAGGCTGGAGACCTGATGGATGAGGTGGCAACTGGACTGGGGGGCCATGTGTGGCATGGGAGAGGTGTTGCGCCTGTAGCTGCTGCTGCTGCAATGAAGGTTGTGGTAAGTACAGCTGAGTGGGGGAGTCAGAGAGACCCCCAGCTACCCATGCCCCCCGTTCCACCTCTAAGAGGCAGCAGGGGGCAAAAAACCTCCAAAACCTTGGCCCCCCCAGCTCAGGCCACATGCTGGCTCGCTGAAGGAAATCTGTTTGCCGGTCACAATTTAGATACAAGATTTATGTCTTCAAATACCCCATCCCTCCCCTGCCCGTTTGAAGACAGAATTTCTCAATATATATTTCCAAGTCCAAGATACATAAAGCATGCATTTAAAAGTCACACAGTCACCCAGGTTCCCTCTGAGCTGAGGGGGATCTATTTGTAAGCTCCTAGCAGACACGTATTTGCTCATGCTTACATGCCTTCAAACCTTAGCAGCCAGCGTCACCCACCCTGAGCCGACACCCTATCTCTGAGGACTCCATGCCCGTCTTACAGGCAGGGCAGGGCAGGCAGCAGCAGAAAAGCGCCAAGAGCAGAAGGAGCTTGTAGACAGTGGGAGGAGAGCTAGTGGCACTGGACATCAGAATGGAAAAAAGGGTAACAAGAAGAGTGGAGGCTTGAACCCTGATCAGGGTTAGAACTCCAGCGCCGGCACTTCCTTGCTGTGTGACCTTAGGTTACTTCAACTCTGTGGGCTTCAAAATGTCCTTACATATAAAGGGGGGAAGTAGTTTCTACTTCTGGGAATTGCTCTAAGATCATGTGTGTAGCTGTTCTGACCACAGATAATGTTTACAGAGGACCACTTAGATGTCCCAAGTTTTGTGTGCATTAACAACTCAGTGTTATCATCAATAGCAAGGATTGTTGGATTGTTAAGAGGCCCCAGGTAGCCCTAAACCACACTAGCCTCAGGTCTTCTCCCCTCTTCTCCCCTTTTCACACCCAAGGGACAGGCTTAGTAGCTTTCTTTTTCTCTTAATTGCCCTTTATCATCCCTAAAACCAAGAAAAGGGGGGAGACGGAGAGGGAGAGGAGAGAGGCAGGCTACACCAAGACCCACTATTTCTTAAGGGCAACAGTATCACTTAGGCATGGCTGGGTCCTTGGGTATGCTGGTATCTACTAATGCATGCATCGTTCTTTCCAACCAGCACAAGCAGACAAACACTGCATACCTAAATATGTTTCAAACATTAACTCTAAACCTTTCAACCACCTGGGAAAGGAGTTGCTGGGAAAGGAGTTGTACCCATTTTTGAGATGGCAAATTAACACCCTGGGGACTGGTGGACAGAGCCAGTAACTGACCAATTCTTACCACTGGGATTTGAGTGGGATCTGCACCCAGTATCACTTCACCCAAAGAATGCTCCTAAGGAGACCCCCCAGGGTAAGAAAAGTTGGTGGCAGTGATGAAGAGCAAAGATCTGACAGGCTCACCTGCCGGTGACAAGGCTTTTTGACTACACAGAAAATAGGACACAGGAAAGTCCACAATCCTGGTTGAAGGGGAGGTCCCAGGCAGTAGTGTTTGAAGACAGGGGTTAGGAGCCCTAATCTCTCAACTAGTTGCCAACCTGGCCCACCCCAAAATTAAATGCAGACCCTGGGAGGCTGGTTTCTCAGCTCTGAGTCAAAGGCTAGGACCCAAGATGTGGCTGGGCAGTTTATGGAAGCTTCCAGGGGGCACTGGTCCCAGTGTGGTTGATCCCAGAGCAGAAACAAAGCCCCAGGCACCCCTGGATCAGCATCACAGGAATCCAAACAGAACTTCCACCCCAGCCAAGAGCTCAGAGTCTTCTGACACAAGGGCTTATTATACTTGAGCACCCCCCCCCATTTTTTTCTAGAGAAAAGTAATTTTCATCTTATGCGAAAATAATGCATGTTCATTGTCAGGAAACATTAAAAGTCTATATTAAAAAGTGTTTCTGAATAATTTACATAAAAGATTGCAGTTTTTCTAGATTTTCCTTTATGGAAATCTAAAAAGACACACACACAAAAATTCCAATGCATACAAAACAGCTCATTTATCTGATGCTTTTTTTTTCTTATGCTTTATGCTAGACACCTGGATTTTAACCTAAGAGGGTTCTGAAGAACAGATCAACATGCCCTTTTCAGTGGCTACAGTGTTGTCAGGTGTGTTTGGAAGAAAAATGCTTCTTCACTGGGGCCCCTGTGCGTTTAAACCAGTTGCCAGGAAGCACTTTAATTCTGCCAGTGTTAACTATTTAGAAAATTCCAAAAAGCAAGGACGGGGTGCTTAATCACTTTTTACAGCACACAGCCAGTAAATCAGAGAAGAGAAGGGAGAGGAGAGGAGAGCAGGAGGCTTCAAAGAACTATCTGCTGCCAGGGACAAGGAACTCCCTGCTTGACAATCGTTTCTAAAGAGTTTACTGAAGATGTGTACCCATGGAGGGACCTGAATCAACACTCATTCTCACTTCACCAGGTAAGGGCTGGTCTCTTATCCCACATCCATTCAGTCTTGCTCAGGTCAAAGGTCACCTTCTCTGGTAGCCCTCCTAGTCTATCTTGTGAATTCTAGCAGGTCAGGCTCTGGCGCCAGACAGACGACGGTGTATCACCATTGAGACCTGAGGTGAGTCAGCCAGCCTCTTGGGCCTTGGTTCCCCCTAAGCAGGTAGGGATCAGATGCAGCTAGCTGAGGATTGTACAAGGGCCGCAAGCATTACTATGCGTAAGGCCAAGTTGGAGCTCAAGGCTCAATGCCAAAATGATGAATGGATCACAACTATGACCACATCTTTACGTGATGATGCTTGGCAACTAGACAGCTCCAGGAAGATGGGCTCTGTCTTATCTACACAGCACGGCTGCACATTTGCTCGGCACTCATTTACTAAGCAATTAGTGAAAATGCTGCAGAAGCTACACATGGAGATGCTGGGCTGTCTGTCAGCAGGGTGGCTCTGTCCAAGAGCAACTGCTCCCTCCGACCCCGAGCTCTTCCCTGGGGTCCACTGAGATACGATTAGAGGGGTTAGTTGAGACAAGGCACATCGGTGGGGTATCTGTGCTCCCAATACATGAACCAGAAAGCCAGCTTCAGAAACTGGGAAAAGGCTGCACTAGCTGTTTTGGAGGAGAGCTTTCAAAGCTGCTGCACTTCCAAGACGGCGACGGTGGTTTTCTGCGGTAGTGTCCTTGTGAGATGAAAGGAAACGTGTCTGCACTTTTCTTCAAGTACCAGAGTCTGCGCCCAAAGTGGCTTGAAGGCAAAGAATGGCCCAGGGGGCCCCAGGAGGCAGGGGCAGAGCAATCTCCAAGGCATCTCTCAGGGTGAGGGCAGATGTCAGGGCTCCTCCAGCAGGGGGTCAAGCAAACAGCAGTCTTAGTTGCAATAGGTAGTGAAAGCACGTTTTCTCCCTGGTGAGGCACTGGGAGCCACTCCCAGGGCAGGTAGGCAGGGTACAGCCATCGGGGCTGCACCTCTCACCTCTGTGACATGTCCCTGACCTGGAGGATGACAGATTGAAACAGTGCCACCTGAACGGCAGTATTTCCAACCAGGGTGATCAGGTCCCTAATTTGAAGGGCACCTGAGCTCCTTGCTTGTAGCCTGCCTGTGTCCAGTTTCTGCTACATCTCCCACAGTCAGGATTTCTCCACCCATGCATGATGTTAAAGCGAGGCAAGAGTTTCCCCTTCACCTCGACCCCCAAGAGGGCTTAGGAGTCTGGAACCAAGCCCACCCAGGGGTGCTCACCTGTCCGTCTAAAGTTTCATGCCAGAACTCTAGCAGGCCAGAGAAAGTGCCAATGAGGCCTCTGTGTGTGCCCCTCCTCCACACATGCACACAGTGCCTGCGCTTTGGTTGCTTAGGGGAGAGGCTTCAGGGAAGAGCTGCGTGCAGAGTATGTGTAATTGGATTATACACAGCATGCTTTATGCCTCTGCTAGCTGATTTAATGCTTCACTTCTCAGGTTCATGACTTGGGTGAGACTTAGTGAAGTTGTCTAAGCATTTCCAGAGCCAAGACTCACCGAGATGCCCACAGAGGATGCACAGATAGAGCCCACGTTGCAGAAAAGGAACACCACCTGGCTGGGCATGGGGGTGCATGCCTGTAAGCGGCAGCCTAGGAAGCCGCGGCCAGGGTCAGGGATCACGGTTCGAGTCCCACCGGGGGAACGTAGCGAGACCTAGTTCCAAAAAAATATAGCTGGGCGTGGTGGCGCGCGTCTGTAATCCCAGCTACCTGGGAAGCTGAGGCTGAGGATTGCTTGAGTCTGTGGTACCCCAGGCAACATAAGCCTGCAGTTCCACGGGCCTCAGGCCTCTGCTTTTTGCTTTACTTCACATGACCAGTCCCAGTGCTCCACACTGAAATGAGCTTCAAGCTTTAGCCCAGCTCTGATGCTCACAACAACCCCGTTCCCGGATCTCAGAGATGGGGGCAGGTTCAGTAATGGCTAAGCCAAAAGTAACCAGAGCCAGGAACTAGCATTACTTCTCTGCAGCACACTTCCTGGCTGCAAAAATCAGAGGCAGTCTCCATAAAGCACACCCCTCACCATCCTTTCCCCTTATGTAAAATTCAACCAACTGATTCTAGCTCCTCATGCTGCAGTAAATACAAGAGCCTTCGGGATAGCTTCAAAATACCTCTTATAATAAGCTATGACCTCCCACTTCCTCCTCATTCTCCCATTCCCATTAAAAAAAAATTCCAAGTCAACACTTGCAGCAACAGCTCTTCCATAATAATAACCATGGGACTATAGACCGAACTATATTTGGTGGTCAAGCTGGTAAAGGAAGATCCACCTGCCAGGCTAACTAATGACCTGGGGCCAGCAGAGACAGAGATGAAAAGAAGGTCTTGAAGGCGGCTGACAGGTCAGCTCTCAGGGTCTTTCATTTGCCTGAGACTGTCCTGCACGCTGCTGCTGATCCGGGTCAAAACTTCCCTCCCTGTGCTCAGTCTTCCTCTTCTAAGGATCTGCCAATAATCTGGACTCAAGGGAAAGGGGCAAGTCCCATAACAGGTCAAGAGTGACTTGAAGTTTGCTAGGTGGGAGACAGAAGCCTTAGTACCAGTCTTCCTGAGACTTCTCAGAGTTCCCTGTGGTTCAGCAGGAGAGCATATGGCTTCATGTGGGCTCCAAGGAAGCAAGGACTCCCTCCACCTGCTCCTCTCTCCCCTCTTCTCCCATCTCCTCCCACACTAACTTGACCTTGAATCCTGGTCTTTCTCCAGAGACCCTAGGAATAATCAAATCCACGGTAATGACACCACTCTCCATAGTCATGGCCATACCAGATGAATCTAACTCATCTCCCTCTGGGCTGAGCCAAGACACAGCTCAGAGCCCTTCCACCACTCCATGTTCACAGAACCAAACAGATGGTAGCAGGTACATCATGTAAACCTGCCAGGTCTTTCCCCTTCTTTCCACAAATGGAGAGACTGAGGTCCGGAGGAATGATGTGACTTGCTAAAGACCACCTAACTCCATCCAGGCGGCTGGGCTACTTCTCTCCCCCTCCAGTGGGACATACCTAAGTAGTGGCCTGGGAGTGGTCACGAGCGGCCTAGCCTCCTTGGCCTTCCCCTTCCCTGCCCTGCCCTGTGGGGTCTAGGCTGCTGTGCCCCAGGCTGCAGGCCTGGGTGCCAGACTTCCCCACCTCCCGTTCCAGAGGCAGCTCAGCTGAAGCCCGCTCTCCCAGTGCCTCCCTGTCGGGACGCATGGCTCCTGCTCCTCCGCTGGAGTGCAGTCAGGCCTGGCTCGCCGTCCGTAATTCCTGCCTTGTGAGGCTCTGTCAGGCACAGCGATTAGATGGCTGCCTGCTTAATGACAGGGCGATGGCTGCGTTCACTCAGAGCGGGAGAAGCAATTACCTTGAAAATGGGGGTCACAGGCCCCACTCGTTGGCTTTAATTGAATTCCAATATCTGCCTGCAGCTGCCTTGACCTAACTTGTAGCTTCCTAAATACTACTTAAAGGAAGTGGAGCTAATCCAAGCGCACTTCTTCCCCAATTTCACTCTTTTCTTAGAACTTTAAAAAAAAAAACTATTTTCCTAAGAGGATTTTAATCCCAGAGAGGGAGACATGGGGCAGGGGGAGGGGGATCTACTGGGCACATTGCAAAGGGGGAAGGTTTGGCCAGGCAACCTTAAGGAGCCCTCTGGAAAAGGTATGGGGACAAGAAGGGGAAGAGGGACAACTGCAGAAGACTGAGCTCACAACACCCTCCTCCCTCACCACCATTCCCCTTCCCCCACATCTCCTCCTTCTGCCACTAGCAGCAGAATCAGGAATTGGTCATGAGAAAGAGTGCACAGGTCCCACACTAGGCCTGGGAGTCAGCTCGTGCAACCTCTGGCCTCTCAGGCTTTGCCTCTCAACAGCTGGTGACCGTCCAGGAAGAACTTCCCAAAATGGGGGCCTGGACAGGTTAGCGGAGGTGTCCTGGCCCCTATGGACATTTGGCTGTGTCTGGAAACACTTGGGGTGTCACCACTGTGGGGAGAGCATGCTGGCATGCAGTGGGCAGATACTGAACATCTTACAATCACAGGTCAGCCCCCGCCATCACGAAAACTCTGGCTCCCAGCTGCATTTATGTAGAGTCCAGAGCTGGTGCTCTCAAGGGTACTTTACCCTTTACTTGATGATCTCCCCCAAGGGCCACAAACTGACCACTTGCTCATATCCCCATTTCTGGACTCATTCTGTCCCTCCAGCAGAAGGTCAGGGCCTGCCACTCCCAGGCGATTCCCCAGCAGTACCACACACTCTCCTGGGGCTGGACCAGGACAGGATGGTCTCAGCCGCATGGGTCCCAAAGCCACGATGGAGGGTTGGATCCACTGACATCACTGTCCACCCCCACTCCCAGCATTCCCAGCCTAAGCTGGAAAGGCCTGAAGAGATGGGCTATTGTCACCCCCTCCTTTTACAGACACAGAAACTGGGGCATTAGGAAGAAATGGGACAGGTCTGCCCAAGGTCACGAGGGAAGACTCAGCAAAAACACAGTCCCTGGGTTTCAGGCCTAGACTGGAAAGCAAGAGTCACCATGCAGCCCACTAATGAGAAGAACATCTTGGGGCCACTTTGAAATTGTGAGCTCACATAAGAAAAAGAGGAATAAAGACCAACCGTGACCCCAGAAAGTCAGGGCTGAAGAAACCACAGTCAAGTAGCTGGCTGTTTCTCAAGCCTGGCTGCCCTTCAGCAGGGTCTGGAAAAGTTCAGAAACGCTAATTCCCAGTCCCACACCCCGAGACTGGTGAAAACGAATTCTGGGGCTAGTGCCCTGGAATCTACACTGTTTAGGGTCCCTTAGGGATACTGACCCAGTTGTCTGTAGATGGGGGAAAAGGGGTAGTGATCTCATCCACCCACAGGACAAAAGCAGACAGGCACATCTTGAGGAAAAGTCTTGCCCAAAGTCCTAAGGAAAGCACTTTTTGCTCAGATGCTTATCTCAAATATCCTTAGCCTCAAAGCAAAGCAGCAAGCAGAAGACACCCTGTGAACCCCCAAAATGCATGGAAGATGCAAACTAGTTCGGGTGCCTTAAGGGAAAGACCAGGTTTCCTTCCCCTTTTCATTGAGCAGGCAGACCAGAGTGGATTAAGCACCTGTGGATATATATATGCTCCTACTCCCAGGTGAGAGAGAATCTTGGTCTATAAGGCCATGAGTCCCTGTCTGGGTGGCCCAACGAGAAGTCACAAGGGCAAGTGAGGGACATTCGGTCCAGCAACACAGAACAGGAACAGCAAAGCCCAACCCCAATTCCACAGCACGTTCCACATCAACAGTACAGCAGAGATAGTTCTGATCCCAGGTGGCCAAAGAAGGGCAGACCTTTGCCAGGGAGGAGGCATGGGGCAGAGAGCTCCTGGGGAGGGCTCAGGAGACAGGTGGGTTCCACGGGCAGCCAACCAGCCTTGAAGCCCGGAGCCCGCCCCTTCAATGGTGGGCACTACAGAGCTTGGTAAGTGTAAAGGTGGCTAGGAGGCACCTAGCACCCCTTTAATTTAGGGGAGGCAATGGGGAAGCCCATGGAGCGAGAACTCTAAATGGGTTCAAGTACTTGGAACGTGTGGGATGGTAGAAGCCCTGGGGCCACCATTCTTTAAGGCCAGCTAAGGTCAGGGTCCATCTCTGTTATGGTAAACGAGAGGAATAAAAGTGCTATACACACGGTGAGAGGCAGATTGGGGAGTCCACGTACCCCGATGATGGCGTTCAGCTCCGTCATGGTGACCTGCTTGGCACGTTCCACTGCCTGTGCCACCTGCTGCTGGTGCTGGAAGGAACAGAGTGTGGGTTAGCCACGTAGCTCTCCAGACAAAAGGAGGTACAGGGAGGGCACTGGGGGCAGGCGGTCAGAGCACCCAAAGGCAGATCTCCTCACCCCAAACAGCACAGGGGTGGGGGACATGGGGCACTTTCTTCTTGAAACCTTTTCTAAAGAGCAGGTATTACTTTCGTAATCAAAACTTCCTTTAAGCTGTTTCATGTTAAAATTCAGAGCAAAGATGGAGCACAGTCAACCACCTCCTCCACCACACACGAGACTAGTTTCCACGCATCTGAGCATGTGCCAAGTATCAGAGCACATCACTCAGTGATCCCGAATGTTCTAAATGTGGCAATAATGTTGTAATCATGCAGGAGGGCAGCCCCATTTTGGGGAGCTGCAGCTAGGACAAGTGGTAGCATTAGGACTTACTCAAAGGGTTCAGAAGGAATGGACATGCATCTTTTTATATACACTCAGTTTACATCTACCTAAAAAGAATATGCTTAGACAGATAAAAAGTGGCAAAATGAACCCTAATAGAAACTCGGGACCTTGGGTGACAGAGATGCATGGATGGATATTCATCGACCATAAAATAGACACCACTCTGGTGGGAACACAAGGGAAGGTTCTGGAAAAATTCCTGTATCTTCCACTCACTTTTGCTGTGAACTGGAAACTGCCTTGAAAGTCTATTTTTTGGTGTATTCATTCCCTTCAGCCTGGAGGCAGTACCAGCTTTGCAGGTTTCTGTCTCCCCTGCAAGGCTGCAAGGTACAAGGACACTGCAGCATCTTTGTTGGCCACATCCTTCCTCAGACCCAGAACTCTAGGAAAGAGTGGAGGTGATCCCAGCGGAGAGGGCATGGCTGCCCCGGCTGGAGTGAGCTCTACTGGACAGAGTCAGGACCCCTAGGCTGGCCACCTATCAGCCCTGTACCGTAGCACCTGTTCCTCTGGCATGGACGCTGCCCAGCTGCTGTCTCAGGTGGGGGCCCCTTGGTAAAGGTGTTTAGAGGGGGATGTGACCAGGTAAAGACACACTGTATCTAGGGACTGCGGTCCCCCCTTAGGAACCATTCCTCTCACAGGGGCTGGCCCTGGGCAATGGCAGGCTTCAAATGCCAGTCTGGATGTGCTAGGGAGCAATGAATACCATACAGTGCTTACTGCTAGCCCGGTCACAGGCCAGAACCCTCCAGTCTGACCTCAGGCAGGGAATCATTTTTCTAGGAACCAACAAATGGTCCCTCTGAGGTGGCCACAGGTCCTGTAAGCCGGCTGGAGAAACTTCCCTGGATCCTGGATCTCCAGTTGTCCATTTTAGTAGGGATGAATGGACAGGGACTGGGGCTCTGGTAAGAGTCACTGAACTAATTTAGAAAGTAAAGGAGAGACAGTAAAAGCAGGGCTTACCTCCTGTGACAAGAAAGGCATGATCTGTGCTAAAATTGTGTTCAGTCTCTTCGCAATCTCTGTCTGCAAAAGAAAAGAGACCACATAAAACTCAGGCCATGCATCAGCCATTGAAATGTCAGACAGTGGACGTGCAACCCCCCCAAGCTACAGACCCCCAGTGGATTCCATCCCTCAATTCACAGCACAAAGGACTCTCCACCAACACCCCCCCCCCCCGAACCTGGCAGCCTTTGACTGGAGTGTGCTCCAACCTCATGCAGGAGGTGGCATGTGTTTGGTTCCGAACAGGACAAAACACAAACAACCTCCAGACCTTGCACCCGGTGGAACCCGCTAAAAGAGTGCAGGGCAGTGTGACAAGGAAGGAACTGCCATGACCGAAGGTGACAGCCATGGGCTCTCAGCTACATGCAGGATGACTAGAAGCCCCAAGCTGTGTGAGTCAAAGATTTTCTGTGGCCAGGCTCTCAAGAGAGAGGTTGTGGTATCCAGAGTTCTCTCACAAACCCCCCTGCTCACTGCCAACTCTCTCCCACCAGACCAAGCCCCCCAACTCCCTCCAGCCTCAATCCACCATTAACATTTCTTTTTTTTCGGTGGGTAAAGTGTTTTCTTTAAGAAGCCACTCTGGAGACCCCTAAGCCTTCATATAAATTGATCACAGACAGATCGATTCTCAGCCCACCTCCTAACACTCCAGCAGAGATCACATTAGGAAAACATCATCTGTTTTCTGCTACCCCTCCAAGGTGAAGCTAGATCAAGTGTTTAAAAAAGAAAAAAGAGTGGCGCTAAATGGTTAACTGAGTTCACTGATAGGGAGGCCTAGACCATGGGAGAGACAAGACTCAGAATTGCTTTTCTTATCATCTCATGCTGAATCCTGAGGCCGCCAGGACTGAGGTCCCAGTGTTGGCTTCAAATGGCTTCAAAGCTCGCTTCATCACATAGCAATCTTTCAGAGACAAAAACCATGACAACAGCCTTCAGAATCTCTGATCATCTGCATGTCAAATGATTCTGGATGAGAAATCCTTGTGCATTTAGAATAAAAACAATGCTGTCTGAAGCCTTCCTGGATCTCAGGGAAATTTCCGGGGGCTAGCAGCACCCCCACCTTCCTCCAACCCCAGCACAGTGAGGATTTTCTGAGTAAAGGAGGAGCTTGCCTAGTCCTGGCAGCCCTATGTCCCAGGGCTGGGGTTGTGGGCTATGGGGGCAGGGATCCTGGGTGCCAATCAGGGATTCCATTCTCTGCCTGGTATGCTCCATTGTCCTAAAGAACAAGGTTTCCCAGCAGGCACCCCTGCTGGCATTTGGGGTGGAACAAATCTTTTCTCTAAAGGACCATCCAGTTTCCCAGGTCAAATGAGTGTTAGTAATGGTCCTCACTCCCAAATCTGGGGGTGAGGGGAGGGGATCAACCCTGTCAGAGACTAAAAGGATGTGTACATTTGAGGCATACTCTAGGCAAGGACCCTGAACATCAGGATTTCTCAGTCTCACTGCTATTGACTTTGGGAACAGATAATTCTGTGTTGTATGTGGGAAGCTGTTCTGTGCATTGTTTGTTAGGGTTTTTAACAGCATCCCTGGCCTCTACCCACGTGATGTCCATCATTCACTACAAGGAACCCGGGAAGATTACCAAATAATTATTGTATAAATTATTAATCTAGCTAAGTGAGAAGAATTCTACTTCAAAATGAGGTGCTTTCTCATCTCTGTTAATTTTTTCCTCCCTCAAATCAATTGCTAGTGGGCAAGGGGAATGAAATCTAAGAGCCTGGGTTGGCTAGAGCAGAGTGGCTACAAACAGTTGGCAGGTCTACATCTCAATCCAAAGCTGCATAAAACAACACAATCACTCAACTGTCACATGTTTGTGTGCCAAGGAAGAATAGAAAGGTATGTTAAAAACAAACAGAATGAAACTACAGAAGCCAACTTCACTGCTTAGGAACTGCACTGGTCCAAAGACTTTACCTTAAACGACTAGCATCATGGCGTTTAATGTGTACTAAGTGCTCAATAAACATTTGGCCAAAAGAATCTCACCAGCCCTCAGCATTTATGTTTCAAGACTGCACATTGAAAGGTGCCCCCAGACGCGATCAGGCCTGCCCCAGTGTAGGCAGCACCTGTGGGAGAGGAGGGAAGGGAGGGCTGTGTACAGTAGTGTTGACATCTAATTGGGAGGTCGATGGGGAGGGAGGTGGCCCAAGCCTCTCACCAACAGGGTGAGGCACTGTGGTGAAGCCAGACTAATCGCTGCCCCACCCGCACAGCGAAGAGGGCAGGTGGCAGCTTCTGTACCCAGGTCACTTGGGTCTACCCACTACAACTATAATTCAGTTCCTGGGATGGAGGGTACAGAAAAGCTTGCAGTTGTTGCCTGTTTCCTCTAGCAAGCAAGTCAAGTGTCAGGGTCTTAGCAGCAAAAGGAAAAAAAATGACACTGACCTTCTTTCTAACACCCTGGAGCAAACATGTGATCACAGGTTTTCCCTAAGCAAAGCTCCTTTCCTCGGAGGAAAGGGAACCTGCCTCGGGTCAGGCCGCCAGGCGTAATTCCAGGCTTGGGGTCTGCGAGTAGCTCAGAAACCTTACACATGCTCATAGCAAATCCCCTCTCACCCACCAAAGACAGTTCTCACCTTCTTTTCTAGTGCCCCAACGCCACAACTATCAAGCAAGGGCGATATGAACAACGCCACATACTTAGGGACCTTCGGGAGGTCTGGCTGTGACCCTCGGGCCAACCCTGGGTCCCAACGTACCCAAGGCACGCTGTTGCCTGGCAGGATGGTCACTTGAAACTGGTTTGTATAGGGTTGGGCTTTAGGGATTGCAGGAGAGAGGGGGAGGTTTTATACCTGGACGGCTTTGGTAATAAACCAGGGCCTTCTTGTTCTGAGGTCTGTGTTGTTTTCTGGAAAACCTGACGGTGGTGAGAGCAGGCAAACCCCAACCCTCCAGGCTTAACTGCCACTGTCTGCTGGTGAGCAGAGCGCCCCTCTGGCCTCGCCAACCCTGAGATGGGGCTCGGTGCATGACCGGATCCAAGAATGAACATGAAAACTGTTCACTGAAGAATTTTCTTAAATACTGACTTTTTTTTTTTCTTGAGGGTGGCGATGTGATCAAGGAAGCTGGATGCCTTCTAGAAGGGCTTCTTAACAACAACAGAGATAATCAAGGCTCACTAGCATCAGTCCACCCAAATGCTGCTAAGTATTTTACATGTGCAAGCTCCTAGTAACCTTATGGGGAAGGCACTTATTAAATCTCCATTTTTCCGGAGGAAAAACTGATGATGCCCAGCAATTAAGGAACTTCACTAAACGACCTCCTACCAAGAAGCCAAATTTTTTGAGAGCTTAGAGAAGTCTTTTTAAAGGAGAAACTACCACAGCAGGGTTAATAATTGACAGTGTTTCCGATTAGAACAGCTGTTAAAACAGCATTCGATCCAATTCAAACAAGCTTTAAACATCAGTTCCAAGAAAGGAAGAAAAAAAAAAATCAAGATGTGTTGACTTCAACAATCGGGACAGGTCACAAATCAGAACTGGAACCAGATCACACATCGGAAAACTCCTTTTGGCAGTTCGGGACAATCTGTTATCAATAAGGCAGCTGGGGTTGGCGAGCTGACCTCCCTTCTCCCCTCCATTCTCGATCCCAAAGTCACCGCCTTGAAGCAGAGCCTCAGACTTGAACCCGGGAGGAGGGGGCACCAAGGAGGAGGAAAGTCAGCTTCCTTTGGAAAGAGGTGTTTGGGGAGGTTGATGGGGCCTTTGAAAGTTTCTTTTCAAGTGTAGTTCAAAGCAGGCAGTCTTGCTGGTAGGAAAACACTATTCCTCAGAAGGAACTAATCTACCAGACACAGACAGAGAAGCAGTTCGGGAAGAGTGAGTGCAGAGATCCTGCGAAATTCAGGATCTGTAGTCCCAACTGGGGGCTGGGAGTAACATCTGCCCCTGTCCCTGTCGAGATTGTTAGGCAAATAAATGACGGAAAACAAGATAGTGGGGGGCAAGTGTAATTTCCCAAAGAGCAATCTGCTCAATGTGCCTTAGTCGCTCCCATTTGCACGATCATCTTCTCATTAAAGCAGGACCTCTAAACATCTTGCTGTAAACTGGGGGTACTTGAGCATTGTCAAAGTGTATTTCCCTAACAAGTACCATTCACATTGGCTGCCGCTTATCATCCTTGCACCTCTGACCCAGGACACTGAATTAAGGGACACGGAGTCAGTCTAGAACCTTTGCCCCAGCAACAACTTCTGCCTCCTGGTCCTTCAGGCCCAGCCAGTCTTTGGCCTGTATTTTTAAAATAGACAGTTGACTGCTCAACACACAGCCGGCCGTGATTTGCACCATCCACCAGCATCAGCTGTCCCTCAGCCATTTAGTGTTTCAAATGGCTCAGTCCCTGTCAGCTCCTGCTTGCACACTCCACCGTCAACCTCAAACCAAGAGCGGCAAGGAGAGAGAGAAACCTGCCACTTTAAAGTGTGTCGTGACCCAACGTCACACGGAAATGACTTGGCTTCTGCTACTAGTTCTGCCTCCACAGAGTTGTGTGATTTTGGGCAGATCACATCCCTCCTCAGGGCCTCCAACTTTGTTGTCTGCAAAAAGGTGGAATAAACTGGTAACTTAAAGGACCCAGGATGCCTCATTTAGCATTTTCTGAATGCTGAGCTGCTCTGTGACATAGCCATTTCCTCCTAAAGCTCATGAGCTGACAGGATGAGCTGAGAAGAGGCAAATCACCTCATGGACAGACGCTCCCTGGTGGACCAGGCCAGCTCCAGCACAAGTGATTCCTCATAGCGTGAACTCTGTGTCCATAGTTCACTGTGTCCACCAGCAACACTGCACATGACTGTCATCAGGAGTAACATCCCTCCTGTAAGAGCCAAACAGCTACTGTCCCTGCCATTTGACTCCCGAGCACAGACACTGTGAACAGAAGATGGTCAGACAGGGCACTTTCTTTAATGGAAAGTAACTGCAATTCCGGTTCTGAGACAAGCAAGCCACCAGTATGGAACGCCAACAGAGGACTTCTTCCTGGGGGAACCAGGGCAGTGTCCTAGAGAGCCAGTTGTGGATGTGCATGGGACAAAACACCTGCCTACTTGCATGATGAGCTATGCCCCAAAGCCGTGTGGAAATGGTGATGGGTCTTTAGTCTATCCAGCAAGCCACTGCCCTCTAGAAAGACCATCCTGGATCCCTGGCCTCAGGTGACATCTCCAGAAATGTGTGTTTGAAATGGAGCCTCATTTGGGTCTGGGGCTCTTGAATTTTAATCAGATTTCATCTAGTGCTCTGACTCAAGTCCAGAGGTGTTCAAAGTGAATTGGCTTCTTTGTGAATTAAAGTCGGGGGGGGGGGGGGGCGCCACAGGAAGAGGTAGAGGTCTGTGCAGAAGGAGCCGGCGCCAGGAGCCAGGCGCCATAATCACCCAGCTCTCAAATATTGGAAGATTCCGGAACAATGTGTCCAGGCAATCTTAACTTAAAATACCCACTGCATTTCCTAGGCAATTCTAAATTGATAGGCCCTCAATTATTGGACTACAAGATGAAATTCCTTGCCAGGCAGTTTCTCTCTGAGCCCAACTCTGAGAGCACAGACAATAGAGCAAGTGAAAGAGTTTTGCCAAGTGCAGAGGCAAAGTCCAGGGACAGGGAGGGGTCAGACCTCCAGCAAAGGCCACCACAGGCTGGCAAGCTCGCTTCCTTTCCCACTAAGGGCTCCAGGGAAAAGCAGCACCATGGTGTCCTTACAGGAGGGGGTGGGAGGTGTACCAATGATCCACTTAGCAGCCACTGGAGATGATGATGACCCTACTGCTGGAGGGTTGGGAAGGGCTTACATCACAGAGCACACAGTGATAGGGGAGCCTCCTTAAAGCCCTTTTAACACTGACATATTGATCAAATTATATATAACTACAGCGCCATTAAATATTTATGCCTTCCGAGGAAGCCTGCTGAATTCTTTATGCTGGGAGGGCTTGGTACAAGAAAAGGCCCAGCCCCGCTGTGACCCTGAGGATCTGTCTCCAGGGGGAAGAAATGAGATGCTGGCTGGGGCCAGCCTGAGACAGACGCCGCACACTAGGCCCCCACGCCCTCTCTGCAGGGTAAGGATGGCAGTGAGGATCCAGCACACTTGCTAGAACTTTCCAACTAGGACAGGGAAAAAGGAAAGAAGGCTGGATGCTGGGGGTGATGATATGACCCCTTTATGTGCTTCCTTGAAAGGAATTCAAGGCCTTCCCTGACTATACTACCAGGGAGATCAGGCATTTTCTGGAGAGAGGCTAGGGAGTTAAAAGAATTGAAAATGGTAAGCTGAATGTGGAAGGGGTAGAAGGGGGTGCTAGTTAAAGGGCACTTCTAGGCCATCCACCCTGAAAAAGCTGCCATACAGACTTATGTTCTGTTCCAGTGCTAGATCTAGTGCTCCACAGATCTTGGATCTTGGCTCCTATTGCATGAAGGAAGTCAATCAGGGTCACATACACAACCAGAGCCCTCAAAAATGAATTAGGTGCTACATGTGAATGAGTGTCCTATCCTCGGAAGCATTCCAAGGTGACCCATGAGGAACATGAGGTAGACCCTACTCCATGCGAGGGACTGGGGCTAGATGCCAGCCAAATCTGAAGCTCTAAGGCTTTCAATTCTCAAACTCTCAGTTTCCATCTACCAGGCTTCCTGTTAACAAGATCCAATAATCTTTAAATATTTGTTCACTTTAATTTCTTGGTTCCCAAACACATTAAACTCAGTGAGCCTCCCACTCCAGGGGAGGGCCCTCAAAGAACTAGCTTGCATAGACAAAATAAGGAAAGCCTTTTCAGATTACACCTACCTCCAACATAGTCTATCCCAGATGCCCCAACTCCCCCTCAAGCCCCCCTCAGATAACCCTTGCCCCTCCTCCATCTTCCCAGACTCCATTGGCCAACTCCTGCCAGGAGGAAAAATTCTCAATTCATCCCTGAGGGGTTGCCATGGAAACCCCCAGCCACCTAATCCCCCTTAGAACATTATGCAAATCTCCCCTTGCCCCTCAACAGGCTGTAAAAGTCACATTACCCTCGCAGAGGCAGCTCATTAAATTTTGGGTGTCTCCCCATAAGGTCAGAACTACAATGACAGGCTGGCCATGACTTCTTAAGGACAGGGGTCTTTGGGAAACCTGGCGGGAAGGGAAAATGAGGATGGGGACTTGGACAGATTAAGAGCGGAAACAGAGCCCCATTCCATCCACCCACCGCACCGGTTTCCTCCAGGGATTAAGAGTGAGAGAATCCTCTCTCCCCAGCAAAGACCGCAGGAGTAGTACCAGCATACAGGTCATAAACGTCAAATCTGTTTTGCAGAAACTACCTTATGCAATCTCCTTCCCAAACTACCTCATTTAACCCCTCATTCTACAGCTGAGGAAAATAGGTCTAGAAAGGGCAAGGAGCTGTCTTAGGCCACATAGCAGCTACACAGTAGACTCACTCTCCCAGCTTGAGAGTCAACAATCTTCCCCCATCAAGGTTCAATCAGGGGTGCTTTTGCTGTGGCTAAGTCTGGAGACATTTTGGGGTGTCCCACACCTGTACTGGTGCCACCGAGCACTAGTGGACACAGGTCAGGGGTGTTGCGAAACACCCTCCCCGCACCAAATGGCTCCACCCCCAAGAATTCCAGGATGAGAGACCAGATGTCACCTGGCTGACACCGACATCCCACTGAGTCTTAGAGTCTGTCAAGGAACTAACAGGGGGCAACCACAGCCCTGAGGTACAGGCAGCTCTGGGGTGAGCATGTGAACCGTGACAGACCACTCTTGCAGGGTGTACGGGTGAAAATCCTTGCCACAGACCTGCTTCCTAGACCTGAACCCATCCCTCATTGCACAATGGAGTCACTTAACCTCTAACTGACCATTCCTGCCTGGCAAGTGGCACTCCCGATGTCTGCCCTGCAGGGCTGGTATGGCAAGCCAATAAGTAGCACACAGGACAGGTCCTGGAAAGTCTTTTGGCATCACGACACCAAGCTGCTGGTTCTCACTGGCTCTGTGAGAACACGGTAGAGCTGGAGGGACTGTCTGCTGTGACAGTACCTTGCTGAGGTTTTCATACTCCCAGGGTACCGGGCTAAGCAGTTAATAGACATCATCCCATCTAATCCTCCTAACAGTCCCTATAATTGCTCTGTCCCAGAGATGAAGCCAGTAGCCACGTGCAGTCAGCTAACATACATTAACATTCAATTTAAAATTCAGTCCCTCAGTCATCGCACACGTGCTGCTGGCAGCCTGTGGACGGTGAGACGTGCATTACTGCAGAAAGTTCACCTGGACAGCAGTGCTCTGACAGTGGGTGTTATTATCATGCCCATGACAAAGTGCCATTCGGAGAGGTGAAATAGTCTTCTCCAAGTCACACAGTGAGCAAGCCCTAGGACTCAAACCCTAGTTTGTCTGACTTCAAAGTTATGTCTCAAGCTCCAGGACACCCCTCATCCCAGGTCCCAGAGCTCTGCATCCAACGGCAGGCTCCCTTTGGAAACCAGTGGCTGCTGAGGGAAAACTGGATCCACTGGCATACAGGTGCCAGTAAGTATGCGATCCAGGGTCCCCTTGCCCCCAACAGGAGGCCTGGGAAACACCAATGTCCCTGCAGCACCAGGAGGCTGTAAGAAAGAGGTGTGGTCAAGCCCTCTGTAACAAAGTGACAAAAGTAACAAAGTAACAAAGTCAGGAAGAGGTCCTCGGAAAAGTGGTGCCAGAACCAAGCATGAAGATTAGAGATGGAACCCAAAAAGGCTAAGGGTTCCAAGTCCTCAGACAGTTCCCCTTCGGAGCTGCTGCAGGATGGACTCAGTGCCACACAAGCAGTCAGCCACAGGCAGGCTGGCCTCCAGTCACAGTGGGAGAACCCTGTGGGGAGGGGGCTGCTGTTCTTTGGGGATCTCATCCTTCCCCCCCATTTCAAGTTAGCTTCACGGAGAGCGTTTCTCTGGATGATGCGTGAGGCCCTAAACACTGTGGGACAAAAAGCAATACCACCAAGTATCAACCTCAATTCCACCAGCATCCTAGGGAGGCAGAGCTGTCGAGGCAAAGCCCAGTAGAAGTGGATAGCAAGCCCTGTCTCCCAGTGAGGGAGCTCAGAGGAAGGGGCCATCCTTTCCAGGAACAGCAGCAGGCCCGGCTTTAAGGAGAAACTAAACCCGCCCTGACCAAAGAGTCCTGGCTGCTCACCACACCTCCACCTGGCCTCCTCATCTGTCCTCTGCACCCATCCCCGGCCCATTCAAAAGCTGCCTTCTCTGCCTCAACAGAAATCACCACTGTTTCTCAAAACATAATCCTGACAAGATCATCAGTTGCAGACTCAGGGTTGAGAACTACATGCTGAAGGTTCACCTTAGAAATTACTTGGGTATTAGGGCAAGAAGGCCTCCTTGCTAAACTTTCCTTTACACCTGCTGGCTGGGTGGTGTAGGAATCTAAAAGCAAAGCCTCCTTCATCAAGCAGGAAGAGCCCCCCTGCCCTGCCCCTACCTACGCTTGCTACTCCCCAGGCTACAGGCCAGAGGGAAGGAAGAACTCTGGCTGTATTACCAAGGGAATAGGAGCCTTCCTGGATAAACTCAAATAGGAATTCTCCCATTAGGCTGCTACAGTTTTCATTCAGAATTAACAACAAACAGTTGAAGAGCTGTAAACAATGGTTATCAGGGATTTGAAAGGGCGGTGAGATAAGGCACCAAACTCAGGAACTCCAGATCCAAACAGAACTCCAAGGCAAGACAAGCACATTACCTCCAAGCCATCACTTTTGAATCTCAGCCTCTTCCCCAATTCCTTATTCCCCCCAAATGCCTGCACCTCCCTTCCAATGAGCTTTTCTTTCACCCCTTCCTTTCTTCCCTTTCACACTTAAAGGACCTATAGTGCAAGATGGGGGGATGAGAGCAGTGATGCCCTAAAGCACACTAAAGACGCCTTAAAGGTTTATGACTTAAAGGTTTATGACTCTTACATTTCTTTCTGTAATCACAGCGTTGAAAAGCAACAGGTCTCCCTCAGAAAGCCTGTGTCCTTTCTGGAAAGTACAAAATGCTATTCAGGCTCAGTGTCAACCCCCTCACTATGTATCCAGGATGGGCCAAGCTCCCTGCAGCGCTCAGGGGCCTTGGTGAATACAAAATGGTCCCCCAAAGGGACTCATGCCTTGTCACTCCACAATCCTCACAAGCCTCCACTTTAGCTTAGAGTCCCCTAGTGTGCCCTGGTATAACCAGGTCCTCTCCACACCCCCAAGCCCTTTCATACTGGGCTCGGAAGCTGCCACCTGGTGTTTGTCATGAACCAAAAATGCCCATTATTAATTTAGGTAAGATGATAATGTTCAATCTGCTTTGCAATCAAGTACTACAGAAAAACAAAATGGTTATATTATTATAATCTATTATCCTTGCAAAATCTAATTTTTCAAACGTTTAATTTTCAATCAAGGCCTTCTCCCAGGGCTGTTTGGAGGTGGTGCTGGCAGCTGCCCCAGAGCACCAGGCCCCATGTAGGTCATCCAAATGAAAAGGAGGGGTCAGGTCACTCGGACACACCAGCAAAAGGCATCCATCCATACCCTACCCATGATGGCCAACCTCTAGGAGAACGAGGCAACCCCACAGCCATAGACACCAGATCCCCCACAGGGTTTCCCTGGCCTCTTGGTCCCACCTTCTCAGCTTTCTTCACCCTCAGAGGACACAACTGGTAAAGAGAAGCTTTGGTGACTGTGGGTTAAAAGCAGCCTCTTGCCAGTGGGTTATAATTAAGTCTGCAGAGATAAAGGGGAGGGAGGTACTTGTTCTCGGGGACAAGCTTCTGAGCTGAGTAGATGGGACCCCTGGTTAACCCCCTAAGCCCAGGATAAACCACCACTTAAGAATTTAAGTCCCAGCCTCCCAACCCTTGTGGTTTGCACAGGGGCCTCGGTATGCTGAACAGCCTCCTAGAATCTGACTTGAAGGCTGAGAGGTCCCTGATCTTGCTCTCCAATATCAGGCCAGTGGCCTCTGGCCTCCACAAAGGTGGCCTCAGCCTAAACATTCACGACAAGATCGCTCCAGAGATGACAGCCCCACCCCCCTGCTGCTGCGCCACATCCTCTGCGGACAAAAGCACTTGAAATCCATGTGGTTGAGAACTGCGAAGCCCCCCATCACCATCTCAGAGGAGCTGGGTCCAGACCACCTGTGGGTGGGGGGAGTGACAGGGAAGGAGGTAGCTAGAGTATTCCTAATGTGACAGCAGGAAACTCCCCCTTCCCAAAGTTTCTCCTTAGTCCCACTTGGAGGGGAAACATTTGTTTTGAAAAACAAGAGAAAGAACAGAAGTCAAAGGGAAAAGGGAAAGAGGAGGGAAGCAAGGACCGCATCTCAGATGGGAGTTGCAGAGAGCATTTGTTGAAAACACGATATTGTCCCTTTAAGCATATAAAAACAAGGCCCTTGAGCATGCGGTTCTCACTCTGGTACACAATTACGGGTGCTTTCAGCTGTCTAGCACTACTTCAAGTGCTCTCTTAAACCAGACTGTCAATGGCATGTTGAAAGCTATTTTGCTGGCTGCTATCATTAATAGCCAAGTGGAGAGCTGGGCTGATGAGAATTAAATATGGGGGGAGGGGGCAGGTCATAACCAGTCATTACAGAATTACCAATACGAGAGAGCAGACAACGCCACCTTGGGGAAGAACGTTCAAGTCAGCCTAAAAGTGGTGGGGGAGCAGGCAGTGGAGGCCATGAGAAGGGGGGGGGGGGGGAGGAACCACCCCCACCCTGGCAGCAGATGGACTTGGGCCAGCCCTGAAGAGCTTTATCTGGCCCTGCAGAACCTTATGAGGACAAGAGGGAGTCGCAGAGTCGCGAGTGTGGGAGCAGAGAGGCCTTGGAGAAGATCACTTTGCTGTAAAATGTCACCACCTCGCCTCACTCACCCCGTGTGGATGCCCCCTCCCTCCAGCCATTCCCATGACTTGTGGACTTATAGCTTCCAGAACACACCTCTGCCTTTCCACAAACTGTCGCCACCCTGGGGGAAGCCTCCACCATGGCCTTCCACCTAATGAGACCCTACCCTCCCTCTAAGACTCAAGCCAAGAACAGCCCTTCAGGAGTCTACTCTCAAGGGTCTCCCCTTTCCCAGGAAGAGGCAGCTGCTGTCCCCAGAGCTCCTCCGGTGACACTCAACCACATTAGCACTTACCTCATCTACCGCCCATGACTTATTTAGATGCCCGACTCCCCCGTGCCCAGTGTGGTGTCTTATTTGTCCGGGTTAACTCGCTCGGGCTCACAACGAGCACGTCCCAGGCACCAAGTAGTACCATGCCCCTAATAACCATTTTGGGAATAAATCCAAGCCCTCATCTTCATTTACCGATGAAGAAACTAGATGCTGGGCCATAGGAGGAAGGCTGCAGTGCTGGTGGCCGGGCCACAATTAAAGCCTGGACTTCCTGCTCACAGACTCAAGGGCAAGAATTCTATCCTCTGCCAACCTGAGTAATTCTCAGTCGAGCAAATGTTTGACTAGCATTTATCTCATACTAAGTGCATGCAAGACCTGAGCTGAGGGGCTTCCTCCATAGCTTAAAAAAAAAAAAAAAAAAAAAAAAAGCCCTGAGATGATGAAGCATGAGAAAGGACATCACACAGGCCGGGTGGGGGTAGGGGGTACCCCACTGAGATTTGGTCTTGATCTTTTTTCCCCTGGTCTTATACCAAAAGGAGGGGAAGAAAACCAGAAAAATGTTTTCATGTAAAAGAAAGAGGAATTCATTGCTTGCCTGGGAAGGACCTCCAACATAAACTCCGACAGTGGGGAAGGAAGAACTAAGACAAAAAGTTTGGCAGCGGCCAGGGCTCCTAATCCAGGAACATTCATGGAAAGAGTCTTAAATTGGGGGCAAGGTTCCCACCCAGCCTCCATTTCTTATATCAGTCAGAAAAGGAGAAGAGGTCATCTAACCATGTTCCAGGTCACCCAAATGACCACACGTGGAAATGACCCAGAGAAGCACAACCCCCAACTGTACAACTAGACAACAGGGGTTCAGGAAAGGCTAGGGCAGGGGGGGAGGTTAAGAGAACATCTCCTAGGTGGGCAGGATAAGGTAAAAGGGGCTCTAACACAATAGACCCCAAATCTGGGTGAGGCAGGCACCCTGGACAGTGAGGGGAATCCTGTGCTAGAAAAGAAGCTCCAGGAACAGTGACAAGGCAGGGAAAGTTAGATGGAAACCAGGGCATAGTGACTCTTGGATGTCAGCACTCTGCCAAAAAAGATTTTCAATCAAAGAAATGTTTTCTTAGCCTACCAGATGCCACCAAGCACGCATTGCCATAGGAGAGGACACAGGTTCCTTTCAACTGGGGAGTGGGTCACCCTTTCCCCTACCCAGTCAGACTCAACTCCTGGTCAGGACCTCTAACTTCGCCACCTGGTGGCTCCGCCTGGCCACCCACACACCTTCACGGTGGCCTCAGAACTTCAAGCCACTGCACCAAGATCAACAGCAGGCCCTCACAACTTAGGTAAGAAGATCCAGAGAGAGGTGACAAATGGAGACCACCTATTTCCAGTTCTGTATGCATAGCCACTCCCATGGCCATTGTACCCTTGGTAAAAAGTTAACAGTTTCAATCACTTTACCTCACCCCTGAAGCTTTCCTGGTCCATCTATCTATTGAGGTGCAAATCAAATCATTAGTTGTGCAAATAGCTGCCAATTCAGATGTGGACTGTGGGAGAAACAGGATTCCCTCTGATATTATACAATCAGAAATGGGGACATTTTGGACTTTTGTGTAGCCAGCCTTGTTGATAGTGTCTGGGTCTCTTCAGACAGTAATGCCCTAGCAAGTAGTCGTAATTAAAGACACTGAGTGCTGCCAGTTCAATGAGCACTCTTCACTGCTTGAATCCTGCTAAAAAAGAGACCTGGGATTGGGAGGAGAGGTTGCAGTAGCCACCATGAGGCTGTGTGACTCTGGCCCTTCATTTCCCCTCTTTCCGACCCTTTCATTTCCTGTAACTTGAAAGGTTTGATGAGAAGTCAAAGGGCTCTCCCACTTTCAGGATGCAGAAACAAAGGTAGAGGGGTCGCTCTGTTTACAGGAAAAAAAGTGACTGCTAAGCGTTGACACAGACAGAGCCCCCAAATCAGAACACCTCAAGAGGGAAGAGCCCACCTGACCCAGCTTTTCAAGTTGTCAGAGCCTCAAACCCCGTATACAACAGAGAGTGCCATGGAGCACCGGCTTTGAGGTATGTGGCTAACACCGGGCAGACTTGAAGGAACTAGATGAAATTGATGGGCTACTTGGCCATCACTGCCTTCCTGGTCTCCCTGAATCACCCTTGACATTCTGCCTGGAAGCAAGGGTTGGAAGGAGGTGGGTGACCTCTTGAAGTCTTAGGCCAGGCCAGTGATTCTGTAATCTTTGCTTTCCCATAATTAGGGAGGGAGGCAGCAGAGTGGGAGGAAAAACCATTTATTACTTCCCTGGGATTTGACAGTTTGGAAAAAGGAGAGGGAGCGAGAACCCAGAAAAGCAGCCAGCCACAGTGAGTCCAACCTCTCAGTAAAAGAAAAATGGGTCAGACATACCTCAGCAGCTGCCCTGTCAATACTTGGGCACATCTGGCAGAACCTGAGGTTGCCAACTCACAGGCATTTTCCATATCGCCAACAAAGAAGAGCTTTTAAGAAAACGTGTAGTGGTAAGAGCGCGTGCGTCTGTGTGTGTTCGAGAATAGGCTGAGGACCAAAACATTTCCCAAGGTGCTAGCTCTGTAGATCATCTATTATATAAAAGTACAGACAGTCCCCGCCCCCCACTCCTAAGCTTAAAGATGAAGAATCCAGCCTGTTTGTTCCAGGCAGATGTAATCACACGAACAGTCAAGTCTAGAGGGCAGGACACTGCATGAATAATTCAAGCACTCCAGTCACTTGATTGTGTGTGCAGATAAAACACCAGTCAACCGCTAAACAGGTCAGCTGATAAACTTGTTTGCTCAGGCCTAACCACCATCCGCCAAATGCACCCAAGACCCACACTACAATTAGTGGCCAGGTTTCTTCTGCACAGACCTCGCAAGCACAGGGTGAGGCGGGCCTCATTAGGTCAGGGTTGCATTTCTCAGTGCAAGGTTTCTTCACCTCCTAAGCCTCTTTGTTCCTACACAGCCACGGGCGATTTCACCTCCTCAGAGATTGCCATAAACCTTGCAATGGCACCACACCGGGAGCACACACGTTCATCCTGGGAGGCAAATGGAAGCTGAGGCTGACTGGGAGGCAAAGGTGAGTGGCAATTGGGGTGAAGTGCCCACTTTAGGAATCCTGAGACCTAGATTTGAGTCCCGGATCTAGGTTCCCTCCCCAAAGGCTCAGTTTGCCCACCTATATAAAAGAGGGAGCAAAGAACCTATCTTCCGCCACTGCAGCTGTGTGAGCTACATAAGACAATGTAGTCAAAACTCAGGCACCCCCCTCCCCCACCCCCTCCCCCAAGAGTCTGGTTTGCAGAATGGCCAAAAGTCCTAAATGCACACAGCTGCTCTTTGTACGTGCCCTCCCACCAAAAGCAACACTGGAGGATGTTTAATTCTTCCTGGGTTCAGAGTCCCCAGGGCTCACCCAACAGCTTCGCTCCAGCAGCCAAGGTGGATTCTTTATGCCAAAGAACCATCTACTCACAGACATAGGGAACACCACTCATGCAGACCTCAACACGCAACGGCATATTACACCTTAATTACGAAGCTCTTAGAATAACTGCTGCTATAAATTTTAAACCTGGGTGCAATTACCCTCTTTAAACACACCCAAGATACTAAGCACTAAGGAAGGGGGAAAAAAAAAGAGGGTGGAGAAAAGAAAGCCATGGGCACCTTACATAACACACTGAGGTTCCTGACCACCTGGGACCCCAGTTCTACTTCAGGCTGTCTTACTGGCCCAGTCAGACTTGGTCTGTTCTGCCTAACCCTGGGCAGAACCAATGTTCTCCAGTCCATTCTCCCAAAGAGAAACATCTAGAGACACAAAGCAGTCTCTGTTTATTATTTCTATGGGTCAAGAAGTAAAAACCCAGTAGCCTTTATAGGCCTTCCTAGGGAGTTAATCCCTCAGGAAGCCACACACTGGTTCCCACATGGCTCACTAAGCCCAGGCTGCCCTTCACCCAACACAGGGCTCCTTCCAGGAGGGGACAGAAAGCCATAGATTCAAAAGGCTCAGGAAACAAAGCCACCAGAGCAGGCAGGAATCTACAAGTCTCCCAGGAGTCACCTGCCCTTCTCACCTGCCCTGGGCCCTGCCCCCATAAAGAGCAAAATTTAAACCTTGTAAATGACTGTTAAATTAGAGCAGAAAATCCATTCAAGTCACGGTCACCAAAGGCTAGGGTGAGTCAACAGCCTTCTGAGATTTCAAGAACACCAATTGTTAAAAAGAACAACCGGCATGCACCATTTAGATGTGCCAAGTCAACTCTAATCGCCTGGCAGAGCCAAATTATAGGCAGCCTCTCCTTGGAACACAAACACACAAACAGGCCTCTCCCACAGCCCAGCCTAGCAGTCGACTAGTTACTGATATGCACAGAGATAAAGGGTGTTTGTATTTGCTCTGTTTGAGGTATACTGTTATTAGAAGAGTGACAATACGAGGTAGTTTACATATCCATCAAACAACACCACACTAGCTAAACTGGTTTGACTTGAGGATTTCAAAGCTGAGCTCAACTCCCAGCCATCACAAAAAGTCCTGGCTGAGCTGCCTCTGGGCAAGTTA
Organism: Uropsilus gracilis; assembly: GCA_004024945.1. Lineage (NCBI taxonomy): Eukaryota > Metazoa > Chordata > Mammalia > Eulipotyphla > Talpidae > Uropsilus > Uropsilus gracilis. The sequence goes on from PVHY01009613.1 coordinate 44,385, forward strand.
CTTCACCTTTCAGCTCAGCTTCCTTCTCTGTAAAATGGGAACACGGCTGCCTTCCAGTGAAGATAGAGATGAGAAAGCTGCCTCATAATTGCATGGCATGCCAACTGCAGTTTGGTTTTAATATTTCTAAGCAGTTAATGGATTGTTCCCTTAGATTTTGGCAGCTCAACCTGGCGTTTGAGGCTCAGTTCCATCTTATCACTGTAGAACATCTCATTTTTGTAGGATGGTGCAGTGTGCCCTGGAAGCACTTGCACAAATCCCCCCCACACACCTGTATTTCCTCTGTGAATTTTACAGTAAAACAGATCAAAGCAGTCAGTCACCTCTAGGTTTCAGGAGTTTGTAAAACAGATACTGGAGGTTCCAATTTCCCGTTGCCCCTTTATTCTCCACCAAAATCCAAAACCAGGATAATGTCACAAACTCCAATGCTGTGAGCTCCATATGTCCAAGAAGCCCATACAGACTCAGACCACATACTTCAAGGCATGAGTGCACTCCCTCTTGCAGGAGCAGAAGACCTAGGTTCACTTTCAAACAGAAAGGAACCTAAGAAATCCATGGATATCCAGTTTTTTTTTTTTTAACTAGGTACATATTTTAAAGAGAAAGGTGCTTACCTGCTTGTGCATTTCAATGTTCAAGCCATAGGACATTTCGTAGTACTAAAAGTAAAAAAAACTGCCATTAACAGACAAAACAGGAATCTGTTCATTCATCAAAATCTGCTTTTATTTGGCAAGGTTTTAACAAAACAGTATTTACTGAGGAAGTTAAAAATCAAACCCTAAAGCCAGAGGTAGAGAGGTTCAAGAGCCTACAAGGGGTGAGTGTTGTTTCCATCTGAGCAGAACATCATATGTACAGTAGTAGTACAGCTGGGTCCGCCCCCTCCCACAAGGCACGCCTGTGCCACATAACCTGTTTATACAAAGTTCGGGTTCAACAGGGAATCATGTGTACACTGGGACCCTCATGTCCTCTGAGAGTTATTTAGCAATGTGTCGAAGGCCTCTTATGTGGAAAGCAGTGCAGGGAGCTGTGCTTAAGTGGTTCCCTGCCCTTTCACAAACAGCAGAGTTAAACTTGCTGGAAAAGACACTGGGAGAATGGCAGTCTACCTACTGCCCCAGGGCTGACACATTCTCAGTTGGGGTTCCCAGGGGAGCGTAGGCAGAGGATTCTGAAAGGCTCCACCACTCTCCTAGAGCCCTGGGGAAGCAAAGGGAAAGGCAGGAAGGGTTTAGGTCCCACTCAGGCCAGATCCCAGGGCTGCAGAGCACAAGTTTCCAAACACTCCCAGGAGGTCTTTCAGAGAGATTTTTTTTACCCAACCCCAACCATACGTGGACTGATTCAATCCTATCTTATTAGCCAAGCTAGGACAACCAGCCCTCTGGGAAAGCTCCAAAACACAAATTAAAGGGCACAAAGGTGGCAAGTACTGCCGGCCTTGGGTTTGGACTTCTCTCTCACACCCAGGCTCCTCCATTTAGCTAGGGCTAAGGGAAACTGGGGAAGGGTCAGAGGGCACACTCAGATCACAAGATGTTTCCAAGGTCTCTTCCCAGAGATGCCCCGGGGCTCGAGACTCCCAGACCCATACCGCACAGCACCGCACCCCGCCGGCTCGGCCACCGCCACCGGCCTTCATGTCCCCCGGCCGCCTCTCACCATCACATAATGGCGCTGCATCTCCGTCTTCTCGTTCGCCAGCTTGTCGTACTCCACTTTGAGGCTGCGAGGGCAGGAGGAGCCGACTCAGGCCTGGCGCCTGCACAGCCTCTTCCTAACCCCCGGGCTCCTCAGAGCCATTTTTCCACTTCCCTGACACCCACGGGGAAACCTCATTATCCCACAGGTTCTGAGCGAGGGAACTTGGGTCCCCCACCACTGAGAGGGGCACCGAAACAACTTGAAACTTCCCGGGCCGAGCAAGTGGACTCCGCTAGGTCCAAGGGTGGGGGAGAAGGCGGAACCCCAACACCGGTTTACGGTCCCCAGGACCCAGAGCGAACCCACCCGCGACCCCCGAACCTTACTCCACGGGTCGGGGGTGGAGGGGCGGCGCGGCAATCCGGAGGCGGAGAACAGCCAACGGTTAAAGCACCGCGCACGGAAAGGGGAAACAAAAGGCGGAGGCCTGGGCCACCCGGCCGCCGGGGGTCAGGAGCGGTCCTCCTTCCCCGCCTGGGGGGTGGCAGGAGCAGCGGCGGTAAGCCCCCTCCCCGCCATCACCCGGGCGGCCCCCACCGGCCTTACCTGTGATACTGAGCTTGCAGGAACTGGAATTCGTCTTTGATCCTGTCACAAGACTCGGCCACCGTGAATTTAAATCCCGGCTGCCCGGGTTGATGGGGAGCCTGGAGTCCGCGACAAGACAGGGACAGGGGCGGGGGCGTCAGAAAGGGGTTGCAGGCCACCGGGGTCCTGAAGTGGCACACCCCGGGACCCCCCAAGCCCCGCCAAACAGAGAGGCCATCTTCACAGACCAGACTCTTCCTAATAAGTTTCTCAGGTTCCCAACGGGGGAGGGCTCCCCTCCCCAATCCCTCCTTATTGGCCGGAGGGATCCCATTCCCAAGTAAGACCCGAGCAGGGGAGACGCGCCGGGTGAGTTGGGAGACTTAGGTGAGGGGGCGAGAGGCAACAGGAAAACAAACAGCTCCCCTGAAACGCAAGCGGACCCCCCACGCCACACGGGCGGAATTAACCTCTCAACGGCGCCCCCCATCTTCATCCCCTTTGTGTGAGCGCGCGCGCGCTCACACACGCGCACGCACACACATACACACACACACCATAAAGGTAGCAACAAGCAAAATGGAGGTGGCAGATAAACTGCCTCGTTTACCCTGCCTTGATAGATGCTTAAATAAACCGAGTTGCAATTACTCACCGGATGTCTGCCTTGCGGATACATGGCAGGGAGGGGTCTTGATTCCAAGAGCTTGGAAGCGCCGAAAGCCCGGGTCGGGGAGGTGCGGGGGAGGGGGTAGCCAAGCCCGAGCGGGGGGCGGCCGGGAAACCGAGAGCTCGCCCCCGGCCCCCCCAGCTCGCTCTCACAGCGAAATCCCAGAATCGGGCGCCCGCCCCAAGTGGAGACAAAGAGCCGCGGAGCAGGCGGCAAAGTCGTCGGCGGGCGCGGGCTTTGTGAGCTTAGGGCTCCGCGGACTGTGGCCAGCCGCCTTCCCCCGGCTGCGTGGAGCGCGTCAGAGCCGGGGGCTGAGCGGACATCGTTGTCTCCCCGGCGGTCCGGCGCCGGGTCCCAAGCCCGGGGCCCCTCCTGGGGCGAGCGTGGGTCCCCTCCGGATCACTCAGCGCGTCGTACCGGGAGGGGGGCGCGCCGGGGCAGCCCCAGCATCCGGGACGCGCGAGTCCGATCCTGGAGGCGGCGGTCGGCGAGAAGAGGAAGGACGGCTCCGAGGTGGTGGCTTGGGGCCGCAGGAACGCCGGAGGCTGAGGGCGGGAGCCCGGCGCGGGCACTTCGACGCCCCCCCTCGGAGAAGAGAGCCTGCTGTTCCGTCTGCTACAGCCGCCACCGCCGCAGCAAGCCCTTCCCAGGGTCGAGGAGGAAACTCCGGGCTCAGTAGGTGGAAATCAGCCGCCCTGGCATCCTAACTCCAGCGGGCACAGGACGCCTCCGCCAAGGGGTTCTCGCCGCTCCCAGGTCGAGCGCCGCGTCCCCAGCAAGGAGCACTCGGCGCCGCCACCGCCGCCTCCGAGCGCGCAGGCAGGAGAGCGCTGGAGGGGAGACGCAGCCCGAGACCGGGGAGCTCTGCGGCTTCCTTCCTTCCCCTTGGCCTGGCTCTCCTCTCCGCGCCCCGACAAACCCCCAAAGCACACACCCAACGCACAGGCACAGGCACAGGCACAGACAGACACGCACACACCCCGAAAAAAGTGCCCCGGACCTGCGGATACCACACACAGACAAGCGAGGGGGACGAGCACGAGGTCTGAACTGCCGCGAGAGCAGTTCCAAATAGGGACTGAAAAGTAACAAAATAATGTGGCAGCCTCGCCCGGCGCTGGCCAATGGGAGCGCGGGACCCCCACGTGGGGCGGCCGGACTCGGCCTGCCACTGGGCGCCGCCGGGCGCGACGTCACAATGCCCTCTTGTGTCTAAAACTATGCATGAAAAGTAGCAATCAGGCCCTACCCGCTGGTGACTTTCGCATGGGAGTGAAAAACAGCGCTCCTCAGATCAGGAATTAACCGAAAGACATATAATAAATAGATATATATTATAGTCCTGGGTTGCTAGATTTTTTTCCTTTTTTTTTCCCACGATCTACTAGCAAATAATTATTTGGCGGGAGGAGGAAAGAGAGACAGAAGCACCAACAACAAAAGAAAAAAGACAAACTGTACAATCTTCAAAACCTGTGGCTGGTAGCGATGTATCAATTTTTTTTTTTTTTTGCAGTGGCAACGAACGTTGCCTTCCTCTAATCTCATTAGGTCTGCAAAGCAACCCAATTAGATACTATAAAACAAACAGAATCACTTTGTCACTCTAATGTTTTCACTTGAGGAGATTTAGGACCGATAAAATGGTGGCTCCCAAAGTTGCCTCCCATTTTAAAATTTTTGTGGGGAATTGAGGGTGTTTCTTTACCCCTGATCCAACACACCTCCCTCCCCCCCACCCCACCCCCGCTGGTGCCCAGCTTTCCTTCTTTGTTCCTTCGTCCTTTTCAGAAAGCCAAATAAACAGCGTCTTTGATGTGCGGCGGCTGCCAGTGAGAAGTCTCAAGAACTCTTGCTTGGCGGGCAGCGCAGATGGAAGGGTCCGGCTGCCCGCCGACAACCAACTGAGTTCTCACTGTCCCCACTCGGGGACCCTTCCCCGGTGGGGCGAGCTACGCCCTCCACACAGCTCCTCACTGCGCACCGGGGCCGGGGAAAGCGGAGCCCGGGTGAGGTGGTCGCCTGCCCGGCTGTGACCCGGGAACTCCGCGATCCGACCGGATTTACTCGGCCGCGTCGGTGGGAGCTGGGAGGGGAGGCAATGTGCAAGTCTGTGGGTGTCTCGGCCATCAGCCTTGACGCCCCGGGAGGCGCAGACGCTCACCCACCCCCGCCCCCGCTGCGCCTCCGGGACTCCCCGCGCGGTTGCACAGGCCGCTCGACTCGGGGGGCCAGTTTGCCCGCAAACCGATAGCCTCGATCTCCTGCGCTCGAGGTTACGTCAGGGCAGACCGGCCGGGAGGAAACGGCCCTCAAGGAATTGGGAGATAGGAGCAGCCGCGCCCCAGACCCCGGAGGGCATGGCAGGGTGGGTGGGCCCTGGGGTCCCTCTTCGGAATCGCCGCGAACCCGCAGAGGCGCCGGGGTCGGCGGCGGGTGCACGCGAGTCGGCCGCGCGCTCCGGATCTATATTTTCCCCTCATTAGGAGTCGGAGTTCGCTTTGCATCTTAATGAGCTGAGAACCAGCCGGCGTTCGGAGGCCGGTGCGCAGGGAGTTACACGTGAGCGGCCGCCTCTGAGTTGAACCTCCCCGCGCCTGCTCCGGCCGCCAGCCCTGAACCGCGCTCCTCTCTTCATTTATTTATTCTCCTAAATAAAAACATAAATCGTGTGCGGCGCGCACCGAAGAGGGGGGTGGGGAGAAGCCCAGCTCGACAGATGCGAGCATCTGGCCGCAGCATTCATTAGACACAAAATGGCTCCTCTTTGGAGCTTCCTTTTCCCCTCCCCCTTCTCTGCCCTCCCCCTTTACGTCACGGGTGGGCGCACCCGCTTTCTACCCGCCCCGCCCCTTTCGCGCTCCTGCCCCCACGTGGGGACCGCCGTCCCCGCCCTCCAGCGAGACTCGGAAGACCAATCGGAGACATCGAAGGAGGCTCTCCGTCGCCGATTGGTGAAACTGCCGAGCCTTGTCAGTCCGCGGCCGAAGCTGTCAGTCAAAACCACGCGGGGTGGGGGAGCGCTGACAAATGCCGAGGCTTCTGAGCCTCCCGCTTGCAAATAGTGCTTGGAATGGCTGCTTAATTAGCTTTGAATGGCTTTTCCTTCCAGCTCAAACAATCTGTCACTACCATGTGGTATAAAGGAGCCATGCATAAAAAAGTAAGCAGAGGCTAAATATCAATTTGATTTTGTGTATCAAAGGAATATTTTATTTTTCTCCCTAGTAATGAAACGTATCAATTTAAATAATAAAAGGTAAAAACACACACACACAAACCAAAAAAAAAAAGAGAGAGAAAGAGAAAGAAAAAAGGAAAAGAAAGGGGAAAGAAAAGAAAGAAAAAGACTCCACGGTTCTCCGATTCCTGTGCTTCGCCAGAAACAGGTAATTTCTACGGCCAGCGTTCAGGAGGAAGCTTGACGATTTCCCCTCCCCCACCCCCACCCCCTTTAAACTTGCATTAAGTGTTTTGTTGTTGTCGTCCAGAAGTCTAGAAGGAATGACGAGGAGGGGTGGCCTGTAAAAGGGAAGGTGGGGGCGGGGAGGGGGGGGGCGAACATTAAAGAGAGCTCCTTTGAAGCTGCTAATCAAAGTGGAGGGGTTTTAAGACCCCGTAAACTGGGTATCCCACAGCAGGTCTAGATTTGGAAACTGAGAGGAGAGGGGGGAGAGCTGGGGTACGTCTCGGTCGGATTTATTAAACACAATGCCTTCAAGATGCCCGGGACGTGGCGCCTAGTCGGGCCTCCCTCTTCGACTCACTCCGGCCTGGCTCTGACCGCACCAGCCCGCAGACGACCAGTGAGCCCTGGTTTCCAGATTGGGTGTAAGCGGAACTCGGACAGAAACTAGTAGCAGCTTCGCCTCGCGTTTGGTACTACCCCAGCGTCCGCACTGGACTCCACCTGCCAGGATGCTCCTGCAGCACACACTCGTGTGGAGTTCACCCGGGAGCCCAGCGCCAGCACCAGGCCTGGCACATTGCAGAAGCGGCTTGTGCAAGCGCTGTCGTGGTTTTGCAGCGCGCCGCCGGCTCTGCAGGACCCAGGACCCCACCACACAGTCGGGTGTAATAACGACCCTGGAGCGAGTACGAGGTACAAAACTGCTACCACGACGAGAAACCTTCATCCTCACCTGAATCCCGAGGGAAACAGCATGGCATGTAACCCCATTTTAGAGTAAAAAGGAGGGGTTAAGACTTTCAGTAACTGGCCCCCAAACTGAGCAGAGAGGTGTCGAGTTTAAATCCAGCGCAGCCAGCCTCAGCCTTCCTTTTCCTTTCCCCAGCTGGCTTCCTGCTAGCATTTGTGGAAGGGAAGGCATTCACTCTCTCATTCATTCATGCCCTGCTTTTTCTAAAAGGTCTAAGGTTGTGGAGTCACAGAGCCAGCTCACCCACCCCTGTCGCCCACTTGTTCAGCACTGAGTGTCCCTCCCTCCTCTCCAGGACTGCCTGAGCCCAGAAAGAGGGAGGAGGGTGGAGGTAAGCCAGGCCAGCACCCCATTAAGCTCACTTCTACTCTCTCCCCCATAGCTCACCCCCCAAATTAGGAAAAACAAGGAGAAAAAGAAATTTCCTTTATGCTCCAGAAAGAGAAAAGAAAATAAAAAAACATGTATACAACATCCAGTCCAAAGCGCTTGACAATTATTTTTAAAGAAGGAGGGGAGTGGAGAGAAAGAGTTCAAACGTCTCTGTCTCCAGTTCTAATTGGAAACGTTTCAACTGTTTATGTTACAAGAAGTGTCAGGGTCATTTGCTACCGGAGAGCTGACTTTTCATTGGCTGCTTAATTGAGTACCTCGGAGTCCACCCCACGTGGGAGAGGAATTCCTGGCACATTAAAAAAAAAAAAAAAAAGTCACCCGGGTGAGACAGAAAGCCCGGCCTGGATTTGCAGAGCGAGACTCTCGTGACCCTTATTTGGGATGATAGGGTGTTTGGTGGGCAGTTGTCTGCCAGCTTGGAGAGTTGCTCTTCTGTTCTTCAAAAATAATTGTCAAATAATTTAAATAGTGTTGATACATGTTGCCTTACTTTCTTAGTAATTTGAGGGTCTAGTTCAGGTCAGCCACCAGGCTGTCCCCTCCTATTGCCTCCTATTTAAGGAACTGATCTTGGTGTCTCCCCTGGAGTTTGAATCTCTCCCTATCATCCCTTCCTCTACTGCCTTTGATTTTTTGGAGGCCTCTACTTGGGACTGCCCAGGGAAGAAAAGTCTCCCTCATGCAAACCCCTTTGGTTGACTCTTTGATGCTCCTCTGATGGTTGGCCTTTGGTTCCATTCTTATGGCAGTTCTGTCCTCTCTCCTTCCCCCCCACCACTACTAGTTACCCCAGGTCTACCTCCCTCAGCAAGCAAGCACCTCACCATACAGCAAGAGGGAAGGGAATTTTATTTATTTAACAAACTCTTACATAGTCCTTACTCCATGCCAGACACTGTTCTAAGCACTTGACAAATATTAACACACTTAATCCTCTCACAATGAACAAAGTGGGTGCTATCAGTATCACCCCTATTTTACAGAGGGTGCAATTGACACGCAGTGTCACAATGATTTGTCCAAGGTCACTTCAGCAGCTGATGGACTTGAACCCAGGCAGTTTGGCTCCAGGGTTTTCACAGCCACACCCCACTGTCTCCAACAACTTGGCTTTCCTGGGGATTTGGCTCAGGCTACAGGACAGACCACAGGAAACTGAGGGCCCCAGGAAGTCCCAGTGCAGTCCCTGTAGAGCTCATCTTAAAGCCACCTCATTTCGGGAAGGGCACTGAGCTCTGGGAGATCGAGGTACTTCCCAGGGTCTCTTAGCCCCTCTTGCAATTCTGGCTGATTCAGGCTATTTGACCTTGGGGGACATAGTTCATCTTGTTAAGCCTCCATTTCCTCATCTGCAGAGTGGAGATAGCAATCCTGTCCTCCTTGGAGGATTGTTTTGAGGATCGATGGAGATAATGCACATGATGTACTCAGTACAGAACCTGGAACATTAAGTGATCAATAGCAGTTAGCTATGGTGGCCATGATGGCAATAGAGTACCATCAGGTGACTCAACTTCTCATGCATTTTCTGGGTCCCTGCAGAGATAAGGAAGGTCTGATGCCCCAGCCCTTGGGGTCAATAAACAAGCAGTAGCCCCAAACTTTGTTTTCCATAGACAAAGTCAAGCTTGGGTAGGAACATCCAGCACCCCTCCCCGGAGCTCCCCGAAAGCTCTTGAGGTCATGGGGCCTTCCCTCCCTCTTTGGAAATCCCATTCTTTATCATGGTCCTCAGGTCATCTTGGACATCCCTACTGCCCAAGGTTCCTCTGAGGTGTGAGAAAGAGGGGGGGAAAAATGGAGGGGATGAAAGATCCTGGGGATGTGAAAGTGGAGCCAAAAATACCTGACTGCAAGAGCAATGGAGTCCATAGGACTTCTGAGAAGAGAACCCACGAAAATGAAGTACATAAAGTAATCTGGTTCTGAGGGACAATGGTGGTTGTGAAGGGGGTTCTCAGAGAACTTCTTAGGAGGATGTTGCCCTACCTCAACACAGAAGGATGGACAGAAGTTGTGGAGGATATGAAGCAGGGACATCAATATGGGTAGTATTAATTTAGGTACTGATGCCATTAGCTGTGTCTGAAAAACAGAGTGAAAGAGGCCTAAACAAAAAACACAGAGTGAAAGAGGCCTAAAGGAGAAGGGTGCTTTTACTTTGTTGCCAATCCCAGGTGGGGAAGAGGGTATGTAGAGCAGGGTGCCTGTAATCCCAGCTGTTTGGGAGGAAGAGGCTAGGAATCACTTAGAGTTCTCAGGTTTGAGACTACACTGGGCAACAAAGCGAGACCTAATCTCCAAAGAACAGCCAGGTGTGGTGGCATGCACCTGTAATCCCAGCAACCTGGGAAGCTGAGGCTAAGGATCACTTGAGTCGGTGGGTTCGGGACTATCCATTTCCTCATCTGCAACATAGCAGGACCAGGCAACATAGCAAGACCTGTTCTTAAAAAAGAAAGAGAAAGGATGTGTAGAGGGAAATTGGAGTCTTTGGCTTTTAGGAGAAAAAGGGGATAAAAAGGGAAAAAAGGAAAAGAGCAGCTGGGCATGGAGGCCTGTGCCTGTAAGCGACAGCTTATGAAGTCATGGCGGGGTCTGGGGATCGCAGATTGAGTCCCACCTGGGGCAACACAGTGAGACCTAGTGGCACTGCGTGCCTGTAATCCTAGCTACCTGGGAAGCTGAGGCTGGGGATTGCTTGAGTTCATGGTACCATGGGCAACATGAGCCTGTGGTTCCACAGGCAAAAATAGCAAGACATAGTCTCAAAAAAAGAAAGAAAGAAAGAAAAGAGCAGAAACTGGAAGAGAGACTTTTGGGGAAAGGAGAGAGATGAGAATGGCAGTCGGGTAAAGAATAGCCCAAGTGACCAGGCTGGGCAGAAGCCCCCTGGAAGAGTGAGCTGGAGGTGGCAAGGAGCCCTGGTGGTTGGCAGAAGAGTGGCTGGTGTAGAGAGTGTGGCACCACAGCAAGGTGGCATCGTGAGCTGGTACCTGGAGATGGCCAGGGATTTAGAAAGCTGATTTGTGCATCAGCAATTGTGGAAAAAGTTTGAAGAGTCTTGGAGAAGCGAAACAGCTCAGTACACTGGAGAGAGAAGAAGCAAAGAGAAGACGCTGGAGAAAGATAACTTTGCAGCATACCTCTCAGGTTTGGAGGGGCAGTGGGGTACCATCATGGACATGTGTCTTTGGGAACTTTGGTGCTGAAAATGGTGACTGGGGTAATACAATTGGCCACTTGTGGCTTTGAGAACGTCTTGTTTTTCCCTGTTGAATTCCTTTGTAAATAAAAACCCTTGTTAAACTGGATATGAGTGGCACCTATTACACGCAGGTGGTACGAACCTGAGGGAAACTGGGTGGCACAGCTGTATTTTAAATGTGGCTTGTTGGTTGGAAGCTTCTGTCCCTTTGACCCCATTTCAGATAGAGGGCCAGAATGAGCCAACACTTCTAACAGAAATTCTTCCCTCCTAAGCTCACACCAGGGTGATTTCTGCTTCCTTGGGTTCTTTCTTTTTTTTTTTTTTTTTAACCACCCGACACAGAGTTTTTGCTCCTTGAGGAAGTAAGCTAAGCTTGCTTTTCTTTTCTTTTCTTTCTTTTTTTTTTTTTTTTTGAGTCTAGG